>JAMKCH010054890.1:0-60767 GCA_023653785.1 Ophioderma brevispina | reverse complement strand
TACAAGTGAATTTTGGGGATAAAAAACAGATTGCGTACATGTTAAAGTATTGTAAAACACCAACACAACTTGATGGTGAAATATAACTATTATGATTATAGAGGGCCTCCTTTTCCCCCTTATCCGGCGTATGTCCCTCAATCTAATTGGACGGTTCTACTTCCCGGTTCTAAATCTGGCTGAAACAAATTGCATTAATCCCAGTCAGTGTTGCCAATGTGACGTTCTTATACAATTAAGATATCATTCTGTGTCACGCAACTTGATTAAACATTAAACATGACGGTCGATCAGCCACTTTGTAACTCTCTACATTGGCCACTGGGAAATGTTCGCCATTATCTTGAGAAATTCTTGCCATATTATATAAAATGAATAACAAATAGTTAATTGTTTATTTTTAGGTCTTTAGACAAATCACGTTTTACCTCATGGCAGATAAACCATACAAACATAAGTATGCAAAGATTATTATTTCCGTAAATTCAATTTTTGACAGATGCTTCGTGCTTCAAAGTGTAATATGTCTGTTTTGGCGGATACAATTTCCGTGATGTTTTGATTATTTGCATGCCTTTATGCTCAGTGCCTGTTTTTGGGGACACGTTTGCCAGTATCATGTGATTTGACGCAAAGGTGGCGCGACAGCGTATTCTTTATTCTACTTTCGCGGGATAAGTAGATATATTTGATGAATCACTCATCAACAACCGGGTTTTTTTTTTTTTTTTTTTTTTTTAATCTTTCATCAACAAAGGGAATCAAGTTTTGTCCTTGTAACAAAACACTAAAAAGAGCAAGAAGAAAAGAAGATCCTCTGACATAATAGAGTATATGAATGATTGCATAATGATCCCCCTAGCCCAGGTGAATGACTCCGTGTATATTTGAATCACGTAATGCAATTTGTTGGGAGGTATAAAATGGCCAGACGGCTGTTTTTTGTTCCCTTTTCTCTCTCCAAGCCTTGAGCAGGAGTCCATGTTTTTAAGTTGGTTTTTTCCTTTACAACAAAAACTGGCATAGAGGTTTCCTAGGCTATGACTCATCCAACGGCATTGTCAATGCGCCGAAGAGTGCTTGCAGTCCGACGGACAACAAGCCAAAGACGCTGATCTCCTCGGGATATGCGCAGACTACGGTCTGTAAAATCCCTCAGACATCATCGAGAGAAGGGTCATTTGAGGCCACTAAAATATTCAGGACGACCACAATTGACTACCAGACGAGATGATCACCGACTGTCTTATTCGGTGCCCGTAGAGTCCGGAAAAGGGGTTTCTGTTTATGATTGGTAACGATCGAGAAAAATCTCACATCAAGAAAAATAGCAATTAAGTTGGACTGTAAATGTGTAAGGAAGAACTGTGTCCCATATTGCACACATGACGAAATTTGTATGGGAGCTGGTTTTCTTAGGGGGTCTTTTAAGTACGCGCTGATAGATGCTATACATGCACAGAAACATAAGTGATATACTTCTCAACCCCGAACTTGCAAGAAAATAAATGTTGTAGAATGGATCCTTGTTTTTGAGGATTGGTCTTGTCTGGTCTGATATACATTAAATGTTGACCTTGGGAAAAACGGGCTTTGTCCTTTGGGAAATGTTTCAATTTATCTTTTCCTTCAACAAACGTGTCTAACATTGACAGGATTTTTCCAGCCTTTTATAATAACTTAACAGAAGAAGAAGATATGTTTCCTTGTTATTTTAAAACATTCCACCAGATTACAATACAAATTTTAAGTGTTTCCATGAAAGTCCATAGGCAACATGCTTTAATTCTCTTTCCTTTCAGCATTTGAATCTGACATTCCATTTATTGTGAGACGGCATGGCGTGTACGGTTTGTCCAAAAGGAGGCAAAACGGGAGATTTTTTTTATAGCACTTTCAATAAAATAAAATTGTTTTCATTGGTATACCAAGTATTTTAAAGGTTAGTTTCTGACCTCGCTTGGTAAAAAATGTGATACCAATCTTTTTTGGAGACTTTAGTAAATACTAAGGAGATTATTATAAATTATCTTCACATAAACCATATTAAGTTTCTCATTAATATTCATCATTTCATATACCGAAAGACAGTCGGATTAAAGAACCCAAACCCCTCCTTCCATTTAGACTTGACTAGCACTTACACATGGTAGCATATTGCAAGAGGGGCACAGGGCAAGCTGATGAAGATTAGTTAGAACCCAAACACAGAGTTCAAAATATAAAGAAACCAAAATGGCAAACCTCCATCGAAACAGATCCTTTGTTTTATTTTTAACAGTTTGTGTTTTTGGACCAAACACAACATAACAAAATGTACGTCACAATCATTTTCCGTCACACATTGGTCTTTGGACAGTAATCCCATAAATCGGATTAAACTAATACAAAATCCCTTTCAAGCATAAAAAAATTACACAACAAATGATGTTGGTTTCGTAATTGAACGCCTCTCGCATTTTGTCCCATTTTTTTTGGGGGGGGGGAATTGTATAAAAGATCCCGTATAGAGACTCTGCACATTGTTTTTGGTAATCGTGGAACAAACCATATATAACTTGTTACATAAGAAGGAAAAAGATTATAAAAAGTCAGTTCATAAATGATACCAAAATCTCAAGATGGCTTGATGACGGTAGATGTTACGATCGGTAGTGCCACTTTAATAAGATTTTGTACATTACACACAGTGGCTATTTGTTATGCTTGATGACTTGTTTTCAGTGTTTAGTTGTCGAGTTTAATTTATGATTTTCTGCTTGCGGATTAAGGAACGATGTAGCATTCGCACTGTCCAACATACTGAAGTGAACACACGCTATAAAAAAACAAAAAAAAAAAAAAAAAAAAAAAGAAAAACAATTCACTATTTGGAAAGCATGTGAATGTTTGCATAGTATGAAAAACCCAAGAAATTAATTTCCATTGACCGATTCGCTTTCACGATCTATTTCCCACAGTGCTGTTATTAAGGCGGACAGTTAGTTAACATGAAATACATTCTTATTACATATAGATTAACTTCAATTCTGCGGGTACAAAGAAAATCATAATTGATTAGCAGTCATTCTGATTTGGAACCAGGATGATACCAAATAATAATTTTATATTTCCACAAACAAACAAAGTTTAAAGAAGGAACTTTTAATATTTAATAGAATTTAATACAGTGGGGGGGGCCGAAGCTGGCCTGTGTTTCTATATCAATGCTACTCTTAGTCCCTTAGGTAAAACAGGTAATCCTAGTTTGTCTTTACGTTGTCCTGTGACATATCCACTTAATCATTTAAACTATGGTTTGTTTTAATTAGGCATAGACCAAATTAATTATGTTGACAACAAATGTGTTTGAGAAATTTAGTATTTTCCCAACCATATACTTGTAAGGTGACCCAATAAAACTTTACAAAAAAGGAAATTGATAGTTTTCCATTTTTGTTAATTTGATATCTTGGATGTTATTATCTAAAGAATGGTATTGAAATCTTGCCTGAAAAAAAATGTTCATTTTGTGTTGAGTGGTTTCTCAAGATATGTCCACTGACCAGAATTCACAAAGCAGACTTGTCCGCGGAGCATCATTTTTCTTACATGGAAATCCTTCAATGCCCAAATCGAAGGCTCTCGATAATGATATCTTTATAATAATATATTTCCAATACAGTACACATGTTAATAAATAAAAGCTTCAATATTAATGTTCCCATGACAACATCCACAACAAATCATATAGTTAGGTTTTCCACGTTAGTTAAAACATTTTCCAATTTATAGTGATATATGATTAAGCTGTATTTCGTCTCAAAAAACGTAAATGTGCATTTGCTTAAAACAATTTCGTCATTAATTCAATCTTGATCAATAAAATAACTTTAGTTTCAAGAGTTTCGTCAAAATAAATATTCTTTCATCGTAGGTGTGGCCCATCATCTGCATGTACAAAATAATTTCGTAATTTGGTCCCATTAATTTCGCATTTAGAGTTACGACTATAACATTATTACTATCCTACTTTCGCAAAGACGTTTTTTTTTCTTTTTAAACGCACATTTCATTTTCTAGTGACGGAAAAATACTTAAAGGTCCCAGTACAATACAAATAGAATTGATGTGGTTTGTGTCAAGTCTACACAAGGAGGGACGACTAGCATTGAATATTTGGTTGGTGATGACAGCATTAGTGAACTATTGATTTTCAGAGAGAAAGAAAATTCCATGTGGACTGTGTGACCTATTCATGACACTGACGAAAACATAGTTTCACTAATGATGTCACTGGTAGTGTTTCTTTTTGTGGCCTTTGTATTGGATGAATGCCCCGTAAAGATTTGGAGTAGGGTTTATCATCTCATTTCCTTGGACCTTTAACGAGATAGACATTATAATACAAATGTTTTAAACTAACTGAGGAACGATAACTCCCACCCATCGATTCAACCTCTGCAGTTTGTCCAATTAACTTAGGTACTGGTGCAAAATCTCCCCGCTACTGGCTAGCAGTTCAATACTGCATATCCTAACCACATAGTGCATGCCCCCTTCTTTGGGAGACCAATTTCTGGTATAATTTAAAAGAAGGTTGGGACCCTTGCCTCTATTTCGATACCCCATCAGATACAAAGCCAGAAATAGTACCGAATAGTTCGACGCCCATACAGAGAAGATTTTGGACTGGGGCCTCAAATGTCTGGTTTCTGTTAATTAATTAAAAATAGACACGTTCGGAAATAAGTCATGAAAAGTAAGTTGTTGGGTATCTTTGGACCCAGAGCTAACATTTTTTTATAAATAACGAAAGTAATGGGTCGATATAAACCTCCAAATCTCTTTAAATCTTGGCATTTTACCCTCGTTTTTAAAATGGCGAATAAAGGTTTGGTAACATTAGTGAAACATTTTGTGGAAGATTCCGATGATTCCATAGGTAGAACAAGTTGTCGTCGGAGAAGATGATTCACGATCAATATTGTCCGCCACTGGTATCAAATGAGGCAATATCTTGTTTGGCCACCCGTGACGTCACAAGCGACTGATATGATTATTTTGTTCGTAACCAGACATTTAAAACAAACAGGACCAAAGGTATGAGTATTTCCACGATGTATTTATATTCCCGTGCTGTAATGCACATGTAAACACTTGAAATTTCAGCAAGATTCAATGTCATAATCTGCTTTGATACATAATAAACAAAGATCAATAATGTTTGTGTTTGAGGTCAATGTGTACAGGTCATGGTGCCTATAAATCTGGGGTATAGGGAAAGGCCTTTTTGATCTCAAGTCGGAAATTTTAAAACGCATACGTATAGAAATTACAGAATAAGATAAAGAGTACCGCCTTGTCTTTAAACATTGTTCCTGATAAATACCTCAGATATACAGGTATCACAAGTCCTACGTTCCCCCCACAGAATACAAATACACAATTTCAACAAAATCCAAAGTGTAAATGACAGAGGATGCTCTTCTGCCCATCTTGTCAGAAAATGATAGCAATCCAATCACGCACGAACCTCATTTGAATGAAAAAGTGTCAATAAAAATAGCATTGCTCTAATGTTCTCGTTCGAGTGACCCTGCAAGGCAGGGTAGACTTTCCTTTAATTATTAACTTTACAGTTACAAAAGTTTCCTTGTTTAAAACGTAAAACAAAATGCAATCTTAGTAATCTAACAGATAATTGCAGACCTTTTAATGCAAAGATGACAAAGAAAATGCAAATAAATGTTATTTGGGGAACAACCCAATCGTCTAGCGACTCCATAGACACTCTACAAACGGTCAGTTTATTGTAGGGGCGGGTGCTGGCGGTGAAGGGTTCTGAACAGGGTGCGCTCGCCCCCCCCCCCCCCCCACATAAACTGACCGGTGGTTACGCCACTGGTACCAATAAAGCCAGCTGTGTAATCCTATTAATTTTAGTTTAGACACAAGAGGGATTAACATTCTACCCTTTAAAGCATGATCAAATCAGTACATTGAAGCAATGCTATTTACTGCAACTTTTTGACACTTTTTTTCATTCAAATGAGGCTCGTACTAGAATGCTTGATTGGATATTTATAATTTTCATGGGCAGAAGGGTGTCCTATGTCACTTGCACTTGGGATTTTGTTTTTTCATTTCATTAATTAAGAATAATATAGGGAGGAACTTAGGACGTGTGATACCTGTATGGGTAAAATGTTATGCAAGGGCAATTACATTCTGTTTTTCGTGAAAGCACTTCGAATTTCGTGCACTTTGATAACGTTGGACTCGTAAAAGGTTAGCAAAGCATTCGCGGTGGGTGAATATGTTGTTAATCCAAAAACAATATTTTTGAATAATATAACGAATGCTCAACTTACTACTATTATTGAATGGACAGAGTACTATAGCTACAACCCATCACGTGACACAAAACATGACTATATTCATCTTACGGAAATACTTCCATTCAGTTCTTTCTTTTTTTTTTCATGTTTAAAAGGCTGTCGCCCCAGTAATAAGAACCTTAAAACTATTTAATTTATCCTAAACTATAATATGAATATTCATTATTGTAAGGTTAAATCGGGGCTGTCCAAGTCGCCACACCCAAGAGTTCATATAGTTGCTATTTCTAATTTAAACGTTACCGCTAAATGGTGGTTTATAAAAGCCATCGCTCAATCTATCAGGAAAGGTAGAGTTCCTGTGAACTACTGACTGCTAATATTTCCTGCTAATACGAATGTAATCATTTATGTTCCATTTCTCTGACTGGTTCTTTGATTATTTTTATATGCCCTGGCCCCTGCAGTTGTGTTAAATGTGACCTTGTGGATGCGCGGGATGACTGACGGACATAACAAGCCTACGTAGCATTATTTTAAGACACATCCGCTCGAGGAATATGCGTACAAATGGTTTCTATTCCGACATGAAGACATATCCACACCGTTTAAGTCCCAATCGGAATCAAAACTTATTTACATGTTCTGAAACTCGCACAAATACAACTTTTAGCCTTATTACAACTTAATGTTTCGTATCTCATTCCTTGCCGATATTGAAAAAATTAATTTTTCCTGATATTTTTCTGCACTTTAGATAAAATTGAATAAAAAAAGAAGGCCCCAAAAATGGGGATAATAGGATTTGAATGTGATTTAATGTTAAATATTAGGTTCATTCTGCAGTACCACTGGGTAATTTGTCTATCCATGGGCAGACTAAAAATGATACGGGTGGTGGATGCATGGGGGTTAGTGAGAGTGTAGCGAAATTAAAGAATTATAAGGCAGAGCTTGTGAAAGCTGGACAAGATTCCGCTAGGTGGCAGTGAAATCGCGGGCACTACATAGTTAGGGTAATTAACCATTTTTATTTTACAAACATCAAAAAATATTATAATGGGTTAGGACACAAAGAGCTTAATGAAATATCAATTTTGGATTGCTTTCTTTTTTTATTTAAGTCTTTGGCCACCTCTTTTTATAGTGGTGTACTAAAGAGCCATACTGGTTACAAATGGTGTTTCTAGAAAATCTATTTTGTCCTAAAATGCAATTTCAAAACAAAAGAGGCAAAAAAGCATAACAACGTTTCAGAATTCCAACCAAATAAATTATTGTGTTCCACATGCCATACCTTAAACCATACGCAATATCAACTAAATAACAGTCAAAATGTCCATATCTAACAATCTTGTTTTTCCCAAAGTGCACTATTTGGACTTAACATAGTTTGGATATAAGATTCTTATCCCTAACGGTCCTTAACTGCATTTAAGTGCACTTGGAAAAAATTGGCCCAGATGATCATAACAAAAGCGATTTGTTATTAGAATTGGACCCCGATTATAAATTTAACGGAGGCAAAAAGAAAAAAATCGGTCCGTCCATGGTAAAAATAGTGCCACTTTAACGAAAAGAACCCTTTTAACTTAACTTTCTGAACCCTAGTATACAATATTGACTGCTATGAGGGGCATGTTGAAACTAAGGCCCAAGGGTGATCTCGAAAACCATACTAATGCCCTCCGAGATCACCGAGGGCCTATATTTCAACCATGCCCCTCATGGCAGTCAATATTTGGTTTGTTTATATACCGAGATATATAGATTCTTGTCACTGATTGGTAAAGAACATTCTAAGCCACGATTCTTTAACATAGGCCTACTCTGTGAGGCCATGGTATAAGTAACAACAATTTCGTGGTAACTTACCGATAGTTTCTCCATGATCCAACTTCGAAGTGTTCCAATTAACAATCCAAAAGTTAAACAGCAAAAACGCGAACAGTAATAAGTTAAATTCCAAAAGTTCCACTTTTTCATTCCATGTCAACATTTTTAAAGTCCGCAGCATGTCTCGTAGTTCTTCCTGCCACTACTAGCAAAAGTACTCTTTATAGCCAGGAACACCTTGTCCTGTAGACCTTGTGGATCATTCAAATCCAGTGACTCTTGATTAGCCATTCCTTCTGCGTATGGGATTTTGTGCTTACCATACCCTTACTAAGCCTTACCTTGCTGGTTTCAGGGTTTGCTGAGAACATTGAACACTCGTGAAGATTAGCAAAATCTTCATGACCTATGATATCACTTTCCTTGTGTTGAGGAAGTGACGGTGGAGTCCAAAACGGATCCCCATCATCGCTTTTTTCTATAACAAGTGCCATTTTACTGTCGGCAATGCGTAGTCATTCATCGAACTCCGTAATTCGGCAACCTTTTCCCACGGCCTGCAGATTGGTCGTCACCGCTCCAATACCTCGATATCTTCACGGACGTATTTTACCTGCGTTTGTTATTAGCACGATCAGCTGCGTCTATGATTCATTTAGGACCTTCGTCGTCTGACAGCTACACTGATCGCGCTAGTCCTTGGTCGTCTACAAGCTCAAAGCGTGGCTGTGATTCAGCCATTTCGTTGCCTTGTTCGGTGTTGTTGTACGGCTTCTGGACCAGCACTGTGTGAAATTGAACCAAAAATTCCAAAAAGCGATCGTCCTGATCACACACAGAAATGGACCCCGGCGAGTTTCGCGCTGTATATTCATCCTTACACCAGCTTCATATGTACACTCATAATACGATGGATAGTCCGTACGGCAGTCTCTCTGCTGGTCAAAGGTGTCCCGGGCATAGTTTCTGAATGATATGCCCGCTCTCCCAGGTAATAGTTCATTTTTGGTTCAATTTGGAAGCTAGTTGAATTTATGCCTCAACTTTTAACCACTCAGATGACAGAATCTATATATGAGGTATAGTAAAACAAAATATGGGTGAGCTAAACACATACATGGCACTATTTCCGGCTATTTCCTATGGTTAGGAAGACCGTGTTTCCATCAACCCAGAGTTATTATCGGGATCTGGATATTAATATCCTAATTCCCTAATTCCTTTGCGATACATGAAATTTGACTTTTTACCATTCACAGGTCATGTGATAGTTTACTTGGCCAGGGGCATATCCTGACTTACAAAGTCTATTGAATGACTCCGGAGAAAGCGTTTTTTTATTTGTTTGATAGGATATCAAATCGAATGATTCAGAATTGATGAATAAGATGCATCTCAGGACCACAATCTAAGCATCAACTGGACTATCCATTCCTTTTTGTAGAAATTTAGAAAATAATTAGCTTTTGATCCAACGCGAAAAAAAAAAATTGTGTAAGGCCTCAAGTAGAGCTGATGTGTGTGGAATACATTATTACTGTGTTATGACTCACACACATACAAAGTCCGCAGAATATGCTTACTATTGAATTGCAAATAATGAAGCCCAGGTATTTGTTTGTTTGTTTTGTTTTTTTGTGTATTTTTGGCTCGGTGTGCTTACCTCTTTAATGGTGACTAAAGTTAAGAAGTTTTTGCTGATTTTCAAAAATGGCACCAGTTTTTTTTCCCTATCATTTTTTTTTTCTATACATATGGAAACCTCGGACACACTATGATAGAAAACAAGCTATTAAAAAGAAGTTTCTCACTTTTGTCGTGGTTTACTAAAAATTCTAAAGACGTCTCTTTAAAGTATATCTTCATCGCCAAGAGCACATTCTAAATGTCGAAATTAAAAAGATTTAAATTTGCTCATGCGCACACCCACTTTATACTCATTTGAATCAAATCGCTATTTTCCTGACTGTACCCATCTTTGTATTAACTTGCATCATTTTCTATGTCACGCCCAATCAATAAAGCTTGAAGCCGTGAACTCCTTTGAATCAGTCTGTATGTGTTCAATGAGTGTACTGACTGGAAGATTTTATATTTTTTTTGGATTTTGTTCTCAACATAACTTGTCACGATTTATTGAATTGATGAATTCCAACTTCAGATATAACATGCTATTTTTGTAACCTGATGGTGCATGTGCACCCCCAGTCACCTAGAATTTCCAATACCGACCTTCTATAGCCTGATTTTAAGTATCAATGTATCAAGTTATACCAAATTAAGTACCAACATTTTCATCATCTTGCTTCTATGGACTTAGATGAATGGCGCGCCCTCTCTCATTTGTAAATTAAAGTTTTGTGTGCCAATGTATATGAAAGTTTGTTTTTTTAATTTCGCCAAAAAATCAGACAAACCGATCAATTTCCTATGTATTTCTGGCAGAATAGAAAAGACATAGAAAAAAATAAGTTTAAGCTTAATATCATGAACTTTTTACTGATAATAGCAATATGGGTGTACCCAGTTTTACACAGTAAAGTATAGGGATATTTTCACCCACCCCACCTCCCACGCCTCACTTTTGATGGCTTTCCACCCCCGAGTAAGGTATGGGTCCGAACTATTTTTCGGTCCTTTTAGAGCCCTTTTTTTTATAATTTGGGAGGTCCGCCCCCTTCGCCCACCCCCCCCCCACCAACCACCACCACCACCCACCGAACGGTTACGGGCCTGCTGAAATGAATTATTGAATTTAATATTGAAATCAAATGTTTCTCGGACCACAAGGAATCTAGGAATTGCTATTAAAGTCAACCGTTTAATAATTGAACCATAATCCTTTTTCAATGTGAAAGAAACCACTCACTATTCTTAAAACAAAATATGACTGCAGTGCATACTACACAAATGCAACGATGTTTGTTTAGAGATATTACTTCCATGTTTTTGGTGATTCGATGGTGCCATAACCGACTATTTCCATTTACAGTTTCTGAAATTACTTGAATTGAGTTCGGTGAAAACAAATTGCGAAACAAAATAATCCGCAAATGAAGATTAGAATTTGTAGCTGCTGAATGGATTATTTATTTTAAACGCAGTGAGCACATATTGCTCCTTTCCCCTAATGTAACATTACAACCAGATACAACATAACAAACCATTCCTTGCGGAGCTTAAGAGCATGCTATTATTGTCACTGTATTAGATATTTACTACATCCAAAATGTCTACTTACTTCATTAAGCTCAAATCTTTTCTGTATTTGCCAAACGTTCTTGAATTGCGACGCGTAGACTCTCCTGAGATTAAATTCCTAATCAGTCACAGGTGGGGGTATGTTCTTTCGCGACGGTGTAAAACCTATTAGCTACATAGTTATAGTGAGACGCTGCACAATTTCAAGTAAAAATAATCAACGGTCACAAATCAACCCGTCAGACTTGAAATGTTTGTTTTTCGTTCTCTAAAAAAAATTATCATTATGAAATGATTGAGTCGAAAACTATTGTGCCATTTTTTTCAATAGTAAGTTTATCATTTTAAAGGCAAATTATGACGTCATAATGCAACCTTGAAATATGTCAGGACTCAATCAAATCAACCATTGAGCTTCCTTTTTTCACTCTAAACACAGCGAAGAATGAAAATTATGTGCAATAAAATTGTGCAGCATTCCAACAATATATCAGACAGCGTCTATAATGGGACAATTATTTCGAAAAGCGGTAACATAATCATTATTGTTATGCATCAGAAGTTTCTGTGTGGTGCAACAAGCCAAATCGGCATTATGGCTTCCGGTTGACTGCGCATGCGCATGTCAGATTCGCGGGTGAGGTCACGAGTCCTCAACACGACAGAATTTTATACCCAACCAAGTTGCCCACCAATTGAGTTTAAATGGCAAGTGCGGCAAGAAACCCAAGAAGATCAAACTAGACCATACGAGCTATACGAGGAAACCGGTGGGAGTGCGGGAGCCACAGTCCGGGGCACCATAGACGATAACGGAATATAAAGCGTGAATTGATGATTGAAACAATGTTGCGTTAAGAGTCAACTGAATCGATTGCCCTATTGTTCACCATTGTGCCCGGACTGTGAGTACGCCAGACGATAATTACTTCTACACCGGTACTGCTAAGCTTCAACCAGGAAAAGCAGTAGGCCTTAACAACATCTCAACTGAGCAGCTGAAAAACTTTGGCCTATGAGCAAAGGAGTTCCCAACGATCTGTAGGAAAGCACATATTATGGCACTCCTGAAGCCTGGGAAAGATCCATCTAATCCCAATAGCTATAAGTTCGAGAAGGGTTTGGTAACCGGAGTCGTGTTCGTTGACCTATCAGCAGCGTATGCTTATTCCATAAGATTCTGGAACTCCCCAAGGACATCCGCTTGACTGAGCTCATCCAAGGATTGTTTGCAAACAGGATATTCTTTGTTCAGCTAGGAGCCAAGAAAAGCCGATGTCGTAGACTCAAGAATGGACTACCCCAAGGGAGCGTGCTCCTACCTCTCCTGTTCAAGATCTATACCAACGACCAACCTAGGAGTGCTGGAGCTTGTCGTTTATCTATGCAGACGATCTTGGAATTAGCGCACAAGATGCAGACTTCACAGTTGTCGAAGAGAGAAAGGTTTGCATGAACTCACTCCTTATTAGGGTGTATTCTGTATATCATAAATAGGTATACTGAAAGGGTTAAGATCATTTTAATGATTTCGAGCGCATATATAACTTTTGAGCAGCCATATTCGAGATTCAACATTCAATTTATTCAGCATAACATGTCGTACGTGACAGAAATGTATAATACAGTATGCTATATAATAATACGTTAAGTATTATTGTAAACTGTACTAAGATGAAAAGGTGAGGGATATGATATGCTAGGACCAGTAATGGACAACCAAATTGGGCTTATAATTATTGCTGGCCCTTGTAATATATACAGTAAATCTGTATCAATATTACAATAATGATTACAAGTAAGGGATGATACAGAATATTACATAGTGTAAATTACATAAACAAAAACAACAAACAAACAATATATATAGCTAAAACAAACACTTAACGGGAATACAGGAACGGGGAATTTTGGACAAGGACAGACTTTTAAACAGGCTCTTGCTTGAGGTTATGTAGATACTAGTGCATAGAGGAAGCAGAGGAGAAGAGGGAGAGGGAAGAGAAAAATACGGATAGAGATTAGACAGAAACGAGATGAAGGGGAAAAGAACAGCAGTGAGAGAGGAAGAGAAATAAGACTTGGGGGAGAAAATTTACAAAAGAATTGTAATGGTTTGATGAATGTTTTTCGTTGAGCTGTAAAATATGTGTTTAATTGTTGTGCTGGATTCTAGAAGCTCATTCCCAAGTTTTTGCGCCGTGATACTGAATTCAAGTGCTTTTCAGAGGAAGAGTTTGGGAGGGGAAGATAAGGTTTGACGGCTTGTCTGGTGTTATAGCTGTGGATGGTCTGTTTGTGGTAAAGTAATTGCTGAGTTTCGGAGGGTAAATGATGGTTGTGATAGTCCAAACATGACGAGCGCGGTTTGAAGTTGGTTGCTGAGTTGCTCTAATTTAAGTGTTTTCAGTGAGTGAATAATGGCATAATGAAAAATGAAATTAAAGTGTGAGTTCTGGGGGGTGAGATTGTGATAGTGAGAGAATGGCCCATTCTGTGTGATTGTTAGTTGGTGATGAGTCGTGAATGATATATAGTTGGAGGCCCCCAGATGATATGGGATGGTATGGGAGAACTCGGTGTGTAAAGTGATTTTAAGGGTAGTCTGGAAGGTGGTGTTTAATTGTACCAATTGCGTGAGACGCTTTGGTAGTGACCGAGTTGATGTGTTCATTCCATGTTAGTTTGTGCGTCGATTGTGAGGCTGATGCCAAGAAATTTGGTTTGTTAGTGTACCTGGGAGATGTCTGTTTGTTCTATTGTTATGTTTAATTTGATTAGTGTGGTGTAGAGAGAAAAGTATGTAGTTAGTTTTAAAAAAAATTGAGAGAAAGTTGGATAGCCGAAAACCAGTCAGTGATTTTTGCGAGTTCATGATTCATGTAGTTAAAAAGTGCATTAATGTTAGCGTTTGAGAGGAACATGTTTGTGTCATCTGCAAATAAGATTAGTTTTAGGTGTTAGAGATGTTGGTGATGTCATTCATGTAATGATTGAAAGTAGGGGTCCAAGGATTGAGCCTTGGGGACGTAACTGTGAGGTTTGATGGATGATTGCAGTGGAGTGGTACGCGTAGACCTGAGTGTGAGCGCGTAGTAAGGGCAACACCGAACCACACAAGGTTACGGCACGGCCACCGTAAATGATAAAGCTTGTGAAGAAGAGTGTTGTGGTCAATGGTATCGAAAGCCTTAGAGAGATCCAGGAATACCTCCATGGTGTGGAGTTTATTTTTGTGCATATAGTTGGTGTTGTTAGAATTCAAGGAGTGTCAGGTAAGTTGAGCGGTTGACCAAAAACCTTATTGTTCATCGGCCAAGGAAGTTGTGCTTATTGAAGAATGTAGACAGATGTGGTGATTTTTAAAGTATTTTGAAAAACAGAAATGGGCCTGTATTTTGCAATGTTATTGTGCATTCTTTGTTTTTAAATAGGAATGGACTTGGCTGGATTTGAGGTGATCTGGAAAGTTCCGGTGAGAAGTGATTGGTTAATTGGCATCAGGGACGAAATGATGTATCATATGTTTTTTTGTTACATCTCAGGTATCCATCTTGTCGGTACCCGCACTTTTACAGGTTTCAGCAGGTGGAGAAGTTTGTGCATTTCCACCACGTAACTGGATTCAGGAAAAAATTGAGGTGAAATGTGTTTTTGAAGGTGTTTGTTAAATGAGTTATTGAAGGTGGAATTTGTTACCAAGTTTTTGACCCAGGTTTAGTGAAGTGATCGTTGAATGCGTTAGCATGTCAAGCGGGTCATTATATGCTTTCAGTATGAGTGAAAAGGTCCGGGATTTGTTTAGTGGATACCTCCTGCCTGAAGTTGTTGAAGAATGTCCGGTTTTGGTAAGCTCATTTTTGAGTTTCTGAATTTGGTCTGTACGTGTTGTGTTTTTTTTCTTGGCAATACGATAAGGTGAGTTAATTTGTTTTGTATGTTTGGTTGCTGGTGTGTTTTTCTTCGGAGTAGTTTTTTAGAGGCCGTGCTTGTGTTTGATGGCTTGGAAACTTGCTGTGTCATCCAGGGCTGCTTATGGTTTACGATATTTAAGGTTCTTCTTTGCAAGGGGAAATGATCGTTGTAATGTTTTGGTATAAAGTTGTAATGAAGTTGCTGTACGCAGTTAGGGTCCTTTTCGTGAGTATATGTTCCATGATCAGTGTTGAGTCTACGGTTAAAGTGCGAATGTGTTGACTCCTGTAGTCACGTTTCGTTGATTTGTTGTTTTTGTGCTGTTTATGCTTAAAGATGATGTAATGAGGAATATGGGAGTGATCTGTGGTGTCTGTGACAAATATCCCTGTGTGGAGTGTGTTGTCAGTGGGTAATAATGTTATCAATGAGCGTGGCTGTGTTATGCGTAATTCTTGTAGGTCTGTTAATTTTAGGAATATAAGAGTTTGCAAGTGGTGTGTTAATAAAGTCATTGATGTGTGGATGAGTGGAATAATTGAGAAGATTGATATTGAAGTCACCTACAATATAGACATCACGGTTGGTTTTATTTAGTTCAGTGAGAAGCTGCTCGAAACTGTTGTTAAATTTTGGATTGTGTGTTCATGCAGTCTGTAAATAACTCCGACAGTTATGTGTTTGGGTCTATTGTTGGTGTTAATGGTGAGTTCGATGAAAAGTGAGTCAAATTCTGGTCCTGGTGTTGTGTCGATGATTTTGTATGAGAGGTGATTTTTATGTAAAGACAAACTCCCCTTCCTCTGCCAGTGAGTTGTCCTGGAATGTACGTGTAGCCATATAAAGTGAGGTGGTGACTTGGTGTCAGTAAGCCATGTTTCTGAAAGTGCTAAGACAGAGAAAGAGTGGTTGAGGTGATCAAGGTAGTTCGTTATTTCTTCATATGATTTTGTGATACTACGGCAGTTGAAATGGAATATGGAGTCGTTGCTTGATGGTTTAATTAGTGTGTTGAAGCTGTCGTCAGTGTGATAGCGGGAGTAAGAACCAGAGTTGTTTGCGGGTGTGGTGAAGGATGGGTGGTCACATGTTTGAGATCATATGGGGTCTGTAAGTAACGGGTTGATGCAAAGGGAATTAAGTTTGATAATGTTCAATTTAGTGTTGGTGAAAAATTCAATTAGTGATGCGCGAAAGTCTTCGTCGTGGAGCTGGTGGTTAAATTGCAGTTCGTATATTGTAGGGCGCGGCATACTGAAAAGGATAAGTCAAAGGAAAATAATAGCGAGGGGGTTATAAGGGAGAGAGAGAGAGAGAGAGAGAGAAGAAAGAAAGAGAGAGAGAGAGAGAAAGAGTGGCAACTTGAGAGATGGATTGGATGAGGTAGGTTGAGAAAGGAAGAAAGTTAGAAGAGAGCAAATGAGAAACCGGGTAGATAAAAGTGAAAAAATACCTGTAGACAAGATATGTTGACAAGTCAGACAAGACGAAAGCAATAAAGACAAGGACAGAGTACAAACAAATATTGGCTTAGGTCATAACAAACTAATATTTATCAATAGAAAAAGTCGTGACTCCTTTTCCATCCTTCGGACCGTGTGCCCAGACTAATTAAATCTAAAAAACAACCAAGCTGTATAACATTGCAACCTCGAGTGCAACCGGCCTGCCGAAGGGGCAATTCCTATTAAAATACTATACCACTGTTGTGAACAGGACGTTTAATCCTGCATTGACATGATTGTAGCGCTCAGCCACGTTACAACTGGTAGCTGCATTATAGATATCTTTATACTCCTAATCAAATAATTAACTGGAAGTGCTAAATTCAGAATGATTTAACTTAGTTAAGGCGGTTTGAAACACCTGATTAGCCCGTAGCCTCACGCGAATCGGCCAGAACTGGTTGATTCGCACACTTGCATCTCGTGACCCATAGCAGCTGCATTTCGCACCGAAAACACCGAGTTTTATATTATTTCAAAAACACCATTTCCTAAGAATTGTTTTTTATGACATAAAGATGTTCAAATATAAATAAAAGCTATATCAGGCAAAATTCGCACTGATTGGTATGCTAACACTATTGAGTCGCCACGCTGCAACCATTGAAAAGGAACCAAACTTCTCAAGATGACGTAACTTGGCTGGCCTTACATGAAATGGTACACCACAAGCGTTTTCAGGGAAATGATGATTTGAGAGCAGAAGCCTATTTTTTAACCTTTTTGTATCTTCCCGTTAGATTTTTTTTCGAAATTTATATTAAATTTTAATATTTTACTCTAAACAGAAAAAATCATACTCCTTGCTTAAAGGTGCATTTCGTGATTTCAGCCTCTTTCTGTTTTATTCATTGATCAGTAGATATCCTTGAGAAAAGCTTATTCTCAAAATATGAGCCGATCCCGATCTTGCGGTTTTGTGTTATGAGCAATTGCTCCTTTCCCACGGTCCCATAGGCTACTGTGCTGTAATTTGTCCGTTTACGGACAGAAAATACAAAATTGCAAATTTCTTACAGATGCACCCGAATTTGCACGTAAGATTGGGGACGTGGATTACTAAGGCTAGGTTCAGCTGATATAAAAATCTCAAACATCTTTCGGTAGGTCGGGGGGACGAGGCTGTGGCAGTTGCGCATATTTTGATGAAAAAATGAAATTGGCCATGGCGTTTTATGCTAATTAGCATAAATAAGCCTTTTCGTGGCGCTATTCAAATCTCTTGTGTCACTTTAAATTTACACGATTACTTTTAAATATTATTTTAGCAATGTAAATGTACTTATGTTCTCCAATTATGTGCCAAATTTTATGGAAAAAATTCTTCGGGAAAGTGATTTTTTTCAATTTTACCAGTATGCCCAAAGCATGTTAGATGAGAAAAACCAAAAGAGCACTATATCTACTGCTGAGAGGTACTTCAAAAGAAGTCAATAGCGAAAAGAAAAGAGGATTACAATACCCATCCATCCGAAGGGCTTGGGAAACAACCACCCGAACCAACCACAAAGTTTTACACCAAACCACCAAGTCTATCAGAAATGAACGCCTAAATATATAAGCGAAAAAAAAAATTCAAGTGCCCCTGGAACAAACCGTATTCCTTACATGGTATGGAAAAAAGTGTCCGAAAACAACTGTACTACTACATGAAGATATTTGTAGTATTCGGAGAAGTGCCTCGATCTCTAAAGATTGGAAGGTCGGAGAAATTATCCTCTCCAAAGAAGAGAATACAAGTGATCCATTTTGCTACAGACTTATCACCCTGAAGAATTCCAGTGGGAACCTTGGTATGGGCATCCTTGCTCAAATAACAATTGAGTATCAGACAGAGAACAACTATATTGACAAATCCGTGCAGAAGGGCTCATCGAACAAAATTCAGGAGGGTCTTGAACACACAGAAGCTCTAACGGAAATACAAGATGCCAAGAATAATAGCAAAGCCAATGTGACTACATGGCTAGACTTGCAAAATGCATGGAACATGCTCCAGAACAAATCAGAAATCAAACAGAAGAGTGGACAAGGACAGGATTTAATGCTGTGTTGGTGTATTCCAAGGATGTCCACTGTCGTGCATCATTCTGTTCCTAGCAGTTTTCAACCCCAATCTGTGTTTAGACCTACTAAACCAATCCAATGACCTTGGGTACTACATAGTAGCACCGAAAAATAGGTTCTATCATAGTAGAGCAAAAACGTTACGTAATCTTTAGAAATTCACCGTCTCGCATGTTTTGCCGACCACAAAGAAAACTAGAGTACCAACAATAAGAAAAGAATGTTGCTGCCTCCGCTTCTTCCATATGCTGTGGGTGCCGCTTTGCATATACACTAATCGGTAGTGATACAAATTAAGTTATGTGTTAGAGTGGCCAGGTGTACTAATAGTGCACCTGGATCATGTGCTCAGATTACTCTTTTTTCTCATAATGCAATGCGCGCTTAGGTGAAAAGATGTATTCATTGAGGCGGTTTATTTCAATCAAGACGACTGATGTGTCATTTCATTCGTTGTGTGGCCATGGGTAGGACAAAATTTAACCACACAATAGCACCCATTACATCCAACAACTGATATTTTGGCGGATGGTTGGTATCGAATTGACATTAGTGTGTATACAAGCACCCAAACTGATAAATTATTAACGTGAAAATTCAAAATGTCAGCGCCCAGCACGGACGACTGGTTTTGAATGCGTTTCACCCCCTTGAGCACCGACATCAAAAATCAGCAAAGCATTACGCTAACGATCTCACACTCTAGCAAAAATTAATTGACAATAATGGACAAATCACAAAGTGGTAAGACTATAAAGAAAAAAAATAGCAAATGTAAATCCCATGCAATGGCGAAAGTGACTCCAAATGAAGAGCAAAGGCGTAAAGGTCACAAGACACAGTACACAGGTATAACCCCAAACAGATATTATGGGCAGTAGAACATAATTCATATCCAACCAATCAGATTCCTTGGAAAGCTGTTCTATACAGATCTGAAAGATGATGGTACTAGACCAGTCCAGAAGAAATCGTACAAGTACGTATACGTACAAGCTAGTATGTACATACGTCATAATTTTCCCACAATGTAATAAAATTTTTAAAGCAATACATTAGGTTTTAACATTTCACCCCGGGACAGTTATTTTTGACAGTTCTGAAGTTGCAATCTTTAATATATAGAGTTGTTAGGGCTGATCACAAAATTTATGTGCGGATTTTTGATATTTTTTTCAAATAAAAGTTAAAGCCATTATCAGCGATTCTTCACAATGTAACAAATCGCGCCCTGTATTTTTCATCAAAAGTCCATTTTTGCATTGTTGTATTGAAAATGCTGTAGTAAAGGTCCCTGTAAGCGGGGCTAAGCCTAACACGTCGTAATTGTCAAGATATTATGATTTTTTATGCTTGTTTACTAATAAAATCGGGTTGACATCTTTTAGGGTCTAGAAATAATCGTAAATGGCATATTCAAGACGCTTTAAAAGTGTCTGTTTTTTTCTCAAAGAACAGTAATATAAGGTGTTGATATGACCTAACACTAAAACTCAAGACAAAATTGGCATTTTTTGAATTTGAAAAAAAATACTGATAGGGCTTTAATTAAGAAAATGAAAATGACGTCATTAGTGACGTCATATTTCATTTCTTTAGTTACAGAAGACAGAGAGTATGCTAAGAAATGGGGCTTCTAGTTGGAAAAATGTTACAAGTGGAGTTCCTCAAGATCAATTTTTGGGGCATGTCCTCTTTCTACTGTTTGTAAACGACATCCCTGACATGATTTCTTCAACAGCGAAGATGTTTGCAGATGATACCAAGTTATATAGCCAAATTTTAACTAAAGCTGATTGTGACAACCTTACAAGTGACCTGAATGCTCGTTCTGCATGGTCTAAGTTGTGGTTGCTGGAATTTAACGCCGAGAAATGTGTTGTGTTGAGGATAAAAGCAGCTGTTTCATACCAGTACTCCCTCAATAATGTGTACTAGCAGGATGTTGACAGTCAAAAAGACTTGGGTATTACTGTAAGTAATACTCTTACCCCTACTCTTCACATTCAGAATAAGTTGTTCAAAAGCTCACCGTACATATTGGCCCTGTTTCGTCGGGTTTTCTGATTTTGATGAAAACAAAGTCTGCGTGTTATATCATCTCTTATTCGACCAGCGTTGGAATATGCTTCTACGGTTTGGAGCCCACAAACAAAAAAAGATATTGAGGCATTGGAAAAGGTGCAGAACAAGTGTTTACGCCTTTGTAAGAAAGACATTGAAATGGAAACTTTGGAAAGGAGGAGAGATAGGACTGAGATAATTGACACCTTTAAGTTTTTGAAGGGTCACTACAAGACTCCGGCTGATAAATATTTCTCCCTCCCCCACCGAGACCTTAGAGGTCATTCAATGAAACTGTTTCAAAGGCGATCGAGATTACAACTAACAAACCATTTCTACTCTTAGTTAAGAAATGGAATGATCTACCAGAATCCGTTGTGTCTGAACCAACTGTGGCATCTTTTAAAAAGAATGTGAGAGACCTGCCGATTGGACAGAAGGTCTAATCTACCAAGTAACCAAGTAAGTGACATTTTTTTGTTCAATAACTACATTTCGACACATGAATTCAAAACTTTGACACATAGAATTTGTTCATAATGTTATTTGGCATTACTTCTGAAATTTGTAACCTTTCTCGTCTCCCGAGAGGATTTTTTTTTTTTTTTTTTTTTTGCATTTCTTTATAATTTGTTGACGTATGTAAAAAACAACTTAACGTACAAGGTACGCTATCTTCTGCACCCTAGACGGATGGTCAACGAGAAACTGTCCAATTTGATAACAATGACTGACTCCAGCAACCTGAATGGCATCATGAAAATGTGGATATATTATCATGTCATAATACCAAAAGGGCCATGTTAGGAGCGTCCGTATACACGCGGCCCCGGATCAGCATACTCAGTTGAATAAATCCTGACATCACCACAAGCCATTACCAATGACTTGTGAATACGCTAAGAAGAAGACCAAAATGTGACTAGAGAATTTATAATCTACAACTTCCCAATAACATACAAGTACTGGAGCCACCTGCACAAAATACCTGAAGAGATGGCCACTGCACTCTACAGATCCAGAAGAAAGCATGGCCTGTAGCTGAAAATACTCGCACTTCAACAAAATGTATCCAAGGTTACGCAGTACCTTCTTTACAAGTACTCCTGAGATAACAAGACCTAAACTCTTTATCCCTAACGTCCCTTGAACCTTCAGGATCCAACTGACAAAAAATATGGATCGGACCCCTGCCTTGGTTAGTGAAAATTGCTAGATCTGAAAACAAAAAATACCGCTACCTCACTTTTTGCGGTAGTTGTGAGATTTTCGTCCAGGGACTTTAGAGATATGGAGAGTGTTTGGAGAAGAAGAAAGACAAGGTGGAGCGTCATTCTAATCGAGCTGACTTCCCGGCTGACTTCCCATCAGAGGAAAACCTAGCCAATTCATACGCCAGAAAAAAAGTGTAAATACCAAGAATGTTATTATACGAAAGCCAAGAGTCACAAATCCTTTTAATTGAACTTGATTGGTCAATGCCGCATCGTCGCTGGATAAAGTTTTCTCAACTTCAGATATTCATCGCTGAGGCATCTGCCGATGCCCAACAATACCAAGTCTTTGTCGCTGTGGCGTCGTCACCAGACGTCGATCGATAGACAGCGGTAAAGATCTGAATGCACCATTTAATTAGCCGTATTAGGGTTAATAAATGAAGGTCATCGGGTGTAGGCAATGAAAGCATCCGTCATTTTAGATTTGAAACCAATGGTCTGAGATGATCTTATTATTCAATTCATAATATTATTGTTTTAATTTCTTTGCTTTGGCACGGTCGGGGAGGAATGCCCCCTTACCCCACCAAATCGGCTGTCCGGACTTTAGTTTACAAATTACCATGCCTTCATTTCCCCAGAGTATGGTATGCGATCGAATTCTGGAGTACATAAGGTTGAGTTAATGCTCTATTGTAGAATGCTTTAATGTCCTGGATAGGAAACTTGCAATGTTAAAAAACAATTCCGCCGAATGTTCCGAAAATTCATTGTGAAATCACTGTGTTATCATGAACTTCCTACTTTGGAGCTATTTTCTTACTATACTTATTTTCCTTTACATTTATTTTTTATATTCTAACAACAACAACCAAGGATCATGGAGAGGAAATGTAGTTCCCTTAAGCACTGGCACCCATGAGATGGTGTTTTATCAGTTACCTATTCTGCTTTCAATTAAGAAAATTGAACATTCATCAAAGAGAGCCTCCTAGGATTAACAAAAATAGAAGGTTGGGATTGAGTGCCTGCAGCTATGCTGCTTTGTAATTGGGCATTGAAAATGCACATATTGCTCGATTTCTGAACGTAATGTCAGACAATCAATTTAATACTGGATATGAAAAGTTGTGGATTCCCCTGAAAAAGCAAGTGTTCCGCCTTGCGTTGTTTCCCTCGTATGACATAGTACTATCCAGATTTGGAAAGAATTTAATATTATGCCACCACCCTGTGACTTCGGCAGACTAAACGGAATAAACTGCATGTTGAAGGATGTGGTGGCAGAATACTGAATTAATATTCCAGAGGAAACCTAGATTCTACCGAGAGAACATAAATTCGTGTGGTGCAAAACAACTTAATCAAAGTGCAGGTCACGCAAAAACTGCGTATCAACACAACTGACTTAGAGACATCCGCTATTAAAAACAAAGATGCGGTCAAAGTATTTGTGTTTGATTTTGCATTGTGATAACTTTTAAAGTGTTAAAATATAAGTTATCTGATGGCTATATGGCTACATGTATACTAGCATACTAAAATTATGGTAGTTGGTAGTAAATGTAAAAAGGAGTGGGCTATAAATGGGTAATTTTTGCTTTTCATTAGGGCCGGGTTTTTTGTGTTCTATTATACCTATCTCAACGTGAAATGACCAAAAAAAATTGCCTCGGGTCCAAGAAAAAATTGTGCAGCGCCCTCTTGTGTCATGTTCCTTAAATTTGTGGTGGGAGTGGATTTGAGCAGCAAATCCCTCTATTTACTCTTTTTTCAGGCATTTTGCAATGCATTTAGTCTTAAAATATATGTACATGAGCTCAAGGTATCTAATTTGAAAGTTGCATGAAAATTGGGACATTGCGTTTTCTTACAAAAAAATGACATTTTAAGTAAAAAGTTATCGTGAGGGCCATGTCAGGAGCGTCCCTACTGGTATTAAACGCTGGACCCCGGATCAGAATACCCAAGTAAAATAATCCTTCTTCTTCTCTCATGGTCCAAACCTGTGTTTTCTCAATACGATCCAGCCAGAGATGGGTTACAACGTCTGGCTGCTTCACTGAATCCGCAAGGTCCTGTTTGTGCATTGTTGCTCCAGCAGTGGGCAGACCAAGAAGTGTTCCATGTCTGGGTGCTGTTCCACAACACAGGTAGTGTCTGATTTCTGCTTCCAGGTAGCACCCACTTCTGCAAGGAAACCTAGATCGGCCAATTCTGGTTTACAATATTGTGGAGGCATCGCCATTCAGCCCATGAGGAGGCAGCTCAGGTGGGTGATGCTCACTAGGTTCAATGCCAATAAAGATGTTACTTAGTTAGCAAGTCTTTCTTTCCATAAGGCGACTCTCTTGAGCTCCTTAGACACCGTTTCAAGAGGTTGAACTTGCCTTAAGAAACTCTCTCTGGATTAAGGCGGTTGGCAGCAGTTATCTGTCAAGGCAATAGGGTGCTTCACATTAGGATACTTGGAAGACTACGCTCTTACCTGCTCGCTACGCTAGGACGGATATCTGGTGGAGCAATTCCTGGGATGTATAAGTTTTCCGTTGGTCGTGGACGGGGATCATGTGATAAGCCGGAGGAGGCATTTAAAGCTGAATCAGATTCTTGGCATGGGTTGATCTTCCCATACAGGCAAGCATCTCTGCCACATGAGTAGCACAAGAGCACGTGACGTCAATCTGGGTATGCGGGCGAGCACCCCATCTCTTGTGCCAGTAAGTTTGTTCAAGATGTTAATGCTTGAAACATACTTTACTCTCGTCTTCTCGATGTGGGTCTTATAAGAGAGAAAGAGTGCGGTCCAAGGTAATTCCTAGGTTAGACAGTGTTATCACAGTTGCTCCAGGGGTGTTCCGGAGAGGACCCACGGTAACTTTAAGCTGACGTTGGCTTCACGGTTGCGTAGAGGAAAAGCAACACACCTGTGTCTTAGATGGATAAATCCTGACACCACCACAAGCCATTACCAATGACCTTTTGGATACGCTAAGAAGAAGCGTGAGGGCGCTTTTCACGATTTTTCCGCTAACGCTTTTTCATTCGTTTTTAAAGTTTACAAGACTACAAACTTGACCTGCTCAAGATTTGAGCACTCTATCTCATTAGTTTGCCTGTATCACTCATGGAAAGTTTCTCACATGCTCCTATTCAAGTGGTCCTATTCAGGGGGTTACAGGGGCCCAATGTTGCACTTTCTTTGTGTAGAATTCAATGGGAGCATTCAAATGAAAGTTGAAATGAGCACTGCAGACAAACTACATGTAATAAAGTACCAAAATTCTGAGTGGTCCAAAATTTGTGAACTTGTGAATTCATGGCTATAAACTTTAAAACAGCATACGAGAAAACATTGGCGAAAAATAATGAAAAGCGCCTTCGTGCTAAAATTTGACTAAAACGTATTTTTTTTTTTAGAAAATGCGATGTCCAATTTCCATGCAACTTTCAAAGTAAGGATCGTGTGAACCTAATGTCACGAAAACATTGCAAAATACCTGAAAAAAGGGTAATTAGAGGATTTTTGCTCAATCCACTCCCACCACAAAATTAAGGGAAATGACACGCAACAAGAGGGCGCTACACACTTTTTTCTCGGACCAGAGGCAAAAAATGTGTCATTTTTCATGTTGAATAAGTATATAAAACCAGCCCTAACGAAAATAACCAAAAAGTCATTTTGTCCTCATATAGCCCGCTCTAATGTAAAACTGTAATTTCCAAACAAAATGTTACGTTTTCGGGTACAAAGTCGGTCTAAAAAAATTCCGTAAATAATGCTAAATAAAAGAACGACTTTCTAGTAACAGAGTTTACCAGCATTTCTTCCATAATCCATCCAAATTAAGTTACTTCTTACATAATCCATCAAAATTAAGTTACAGGAACAAACCGAACAATCAAATCTACGAAAGTGAACAACATATATTTCAAATGCCGTATACAATTTCTGTACGTGAAAACTACGGTATAAATCAATATTTGTGTAGTTAGGCCATAGAAACCAATCGTGCATCGTATTTCCATTCAGTGGTTTGCGTGACCTCTTGGAATTTATATATTTTAACAATGTTATCACATTTTAAGGAATAATATTTTTCTATATAGGCGATCAAAGCAAACCAGCATTTATTTCGTTCCTATAGCACATCTACTATTTGCACCTGGTCCAATGGCTTCCAATCAAATTAAATTTAAGCTTCTATTTCTGAATGCGCACAAAAAAGTCATGTCCCATCGTGTTCTTTGCACGCACAAACCGTGACCTGCTGTCTGACTAGATTGTGATTCGTCGTTCTCATATTTCAATATTGATACAGTATGTATGAGGGTTACGCATCATGTTCTAGCAATACATACACACACTGGGGATCAAATGTATGATACAAATTTAACTTGCGGCCATCGTATGAATGAACCCACGACCTTCTGATCCTAGGCGATATCCTTCCACTAGGCTACTAGCTGTGTCCAATAAACATACCTCAAAGCTGGAAGCAGTTAGGGTATACCAGCACACCAACATTCAGGGACAAAACCAGTACACAAGATAAAATCCAATTTTCAAAATCCAAAATTGACAAAAATTAATGCTCACATGCGACATCCGCAGGGAGGGAGAGTAAAGCACTTCGGATACAAAACACTAAAATGACAACTGAGTCCATAAGTGGATTAACATACGGTTGGCCACTCCTATTCCATACTCCTAAACAAATAAAATGCCTTTTTAGAGTTTTTAACTTTTCCTATCCTTAACTATTTTTAGTTTAAACGTCCAGTACTTAGTGTATCCTGTTCAAATATACACACATGAGGGTGGGATTTAAATTCAGTTTAAGAATGGCATGTGTAATAAATAATGCTGCTTCCAAGATTTTTTAACAACATCCCTAATGGGTCGCTTTAACGTAGCGAACACTTTTACATACTACCATCATTTTCTAGCACCATTTCAACCAGAAATGACGCTATAAACTTTCCCTGTGGATTTGTAAGACCCGCGCCGCGTTTTACAAAGCCACTGTATTCGTTAGCATCTTCCAATAGTCTACTTACAACCAATCACTCCACCTGCAAGACGCGCTCGTGTGTTTTCCGTATTGGATTAATTGCCTTTATGTTCCAATTGTCGGCAGGAAGTAAATGCACTTCATGAGTTCTTTTGATCCTGGGAGGCGCTAGCTCACAGTGCTCTGCCCTTCTTTTCAATTATTGTGGTTGAGCATTCGTTCAAAATATTCTCTTAGGAATAACAAATATAGAAGCTGCCGCTACTCGGTGCCTTGTATGTGAAAATATTCACCTCGAATAATTGAACATACGCGCAATAGCACGTTCTTATCCCGTCACTTTCAATCGAACGTAAATACAAAAATCACCTTCAAAATATTTGTTGAACGCAAGACTACAAACCCTTTGAACACTTTGGTTTCCTTAATATATACAGAATGAAACAGATCAAGTATGGAGCAAGTTGTTAAACTTCAATCTTCCGTTGTTTAGCTTTCGTCAAATTACTGGTTAATTTTTGAAAGTTGCCTAAAGATCATGTAACACTTTAACAACTTTCAGACTTGCAACATATCAATTTGTTACGATACTGTCAAGTTGACAAAGAGTATAAAATCAACTCGGACGACTAACCGGACCACATAATTTTCCATTTGGTTTTATCTGATTTGATTCAGGTCAATACAGAATTATCTCTAATGAAAATCTCTCAAAGATGGAGGTAGTCGCTATTTTTCTTGTTAGGTCAAGGGGCATCCAACCAACCCAGGCATGGGTCCGCCATCCGTGATTGTTTTTTTTCAAACGTGCATTTAAAATGCTGGGGTAAGGGACGTTGAGAATATGATAGTGGCAATCCCTATTTCACAAGTAGAATTAAAAAGGGTTTAAAAATCCTAAGATCACTGTGTGCGTTGATGTGTGGCAATATAAAGTAATTGTACTGACGGGAGTCAGTTCCCTATCCATTATTTGAATGTAAAGCATTTGGGCATATTGTTCTCATATGCATATAACAGAGCAAACTCGCCTACCCGCGCTAGACCCACTTAAAAGTACATTTATACTCTTTTCGGTCGAAACAAAATATTAAGCAAGCAACGTTCTTCGATCCTATGACAAATTTGTCATATCATAAGCGTCTGTATAGTTTATTTTTTTTTTTAAATCAGCCTTTGGATATACGGGATATTGTGACGATTGCAGCGATGTCAAATTCGGCCCCAAATCCAAACTGACAATGTTAATATCTACAAAATGATCAAATGTTTTTGCCAAACTTCACTTAACTTCAAGTGTTTATAAGAATACCAGGATATGTAGTTTGATAACGATCGAGTAGAGATCTTCAATGGGTTCATGTTCAAGCATTATCTAAATTTGCCATAATGGCCATCATTAATTTCTATTATTTGGCCTACTTTGGCGTTCATTTCAGATTGCATATTGTATTCTGGGATTGTACAAAACCAGTATTTAGCTACTAAGACCAGAAAATCGTGGTGTTATTCGCTGTCAGGTATTATGTCACTTTCTATTGAGTTTTTATATTGGAACAATTTTATAAGCGCCATCTTACTAATTGTCAGAACAAAACTACAATTAATCACCAAATCGACACCTTTTTGAATGCTTATACACTATTCCATTTATTGTCTTGAAAAACGCATTTTGGATGCCATCTTGGATTTTTGTTTTTGAATTGGTGCAAAAATTCAATAATGGAAAATTACTCACTTATATAATTCAAAACCAAGTTTCAAAAACTAAACCAATTCCAACAAATATTTATCAATTTCACACGTTTTTTTTTTTGATATTATAGATCAGTTTCTACTGATTTTACACATTTGACCTAAACTTTCGACGCCATCTTGCATTTTGGCCCGCCCTTTTTTTGTTAGAGATATTAAAATTGTGTAAAGGGTCCATTAATGGAAGCCAAAGGCTATTAGTAAGTTCCTGGGTACATGATGCAGCCCCCCCCCCCATATACTCTCCCCAGCTTCTCCCGTAAAATCTGTGGTTCTAGGGACGAGGCTATTAGCGAATCGAACCATGGCCCCTTTAAAAAAAATAACATTTCACATTTCGTATTACATTTGCCATTACAAAAACATACAATTCGTTATACGACTATCGAGCCTCATGAAATTATGTAATATCACCCTAAGAATGTAATTTGTAACTATCTAAGAAAGTTTTAATTTCACGTTTTATTAGGTTCTATACTCACTCACTTCTGTTTACATATATTTTTGTGTGGACAGAAAATATTGTTCACTCAATATATGGATAGCCCTCCCTAGTCCGTTTAGCATTTACAATTTTTAAATAACATTAAATGCCAAAGGCCTAAAAGCAAAAAATGTCCCTGCAGCCATTGTCTTCCACTCAGCGTATTGACATTGTACGTTTTTCCTACTTTCATATTTTACCTTCATATTATCTATATCACGTATACCTCCATAGCTTTAATGAACGCTTCTCTATTCACGTCTGTATCTATATATGAGTCTAAACATAAATATATTGATCTTGCTGACTAATTTTGTAGATAAATTGATTCTTTAATCATCTTAAAAAATAATTTCAGTCGTCTTCATATTCGTCATGCTCTATGATGTTGACATAATGACTCTGTACATGTGAAAGACTGGTCTATTAAGTGTTGCATGATGAAATTAACAAGGATTACAGAGTTTGCCGCAAACCTTATCTAACGGTTACATTGCAGAAGGTTTGTTCTCGTTCACAAATGCACTAAAACAAACGCCGTATTTTACACCGTAATGCACAACGATTCCACCAAGAGAAAAAAAAAAGTTGTCAAATACGACATGGTAACCAGCCTTCTGTCCACATTTTAGTATTCCCGATACATATTGAGAAATGCTGTAGGATTTGTTTTCATAATTACAAGCTCATGCGCCACAGCGTGCGGCGACACTGCTGATCGCTATCCGACTGGATTGGTTTGGTTAACTGGGCCCTTACTTGAAGCCACTGACGCGTCATATTGGGAAGCGCAAAAAAAAACGCCGCAAGGACAGAGGTTAATAATGGAGTGTTATAAATACTTTGATTTGGGGTGGGAAAGGTGGACCTCAAAATTTTTTTCCCCACATTTTAGTCTCCAAATTGCAGAGGCATTTAAAGAATCCTTCTTGGGGTGACGGCCGGGGGGGCCGCGGCTTTCCAGCCCTATTTAGAGGTGTCCCTGGCCAGTATATCAAATATACTTATTCAGGTAATGTGTAAGCAGTGCAGGGTGGATGTCCCCGCGGAACACTTGCAATATTCGCTTTGTACGATGTGCATTTTCTCATGCAAATTTGATAAAACCATAATTTTAAATTTTGTAAGTGGTTCACAGCAAACACTAGGTATGGGCAACGGTTTTAATATTAAAATCTTAAAAGGTTTGGTTTTTAATGAAGTATATGCAAGCACACATATACATAGTGAATAAAAAAAATTGTGCATGAAAAAACACAAAATTTGACCGTGACCTCTTTACTCAACTGTGACCTAGTTGATGTTTTCATGATCTGCATATTTTCGACTTTCTATGCTGAAAATATGAAGGAATTTGGTCAAGAAATGAAGTAGATATGAAAGATTTTGGTGGCTGATCCATTTTTACCCATTCCAATGGGATTTACACAGTTAAGCTGGGTTTCAGTTCCATTATTTTGTCTGAATATGGTGACAAATCTTTCTGGATCAGTCGTGAAAATCTTTCATATCCACCTCATTTCTTCACCAATTTTTTCAGCATTGAAAGTCAAAAATATTCAGATCATGAAAACAAGTTGAGTAAACAGGTCAGGGTCAAATTTGGTGTTTTTTCATGCACACATTTTTTTATTCACTCTGTACATGGAGAGTTCATATCTCAAGTTCAGTAAAACTCTTGCAGATTTTTAACAAAAAATTGTTGGTGGAAAATGTTAATAGCCTACTTAAATAAAATCTTACATTGGGAAAATGTTAGCAACGTTGTTTCTTAAAGAGACATGAGAAAATTTCCAAAGAGAAGCGCCCTCAATTTTTATCGAATCTGGGGTTTTTGCATATTTGGAATGCTTACCAATGTAATAGATCACACCTGAAGTGAATTAGCCGAATACGCTGTCTTTATGTAATAAGATGATGATTTAGTAATTTCTGTCGTTCAAACCATGGTTTCCTATAGGGACGATTAGGATAACGGGCCAGTTCAAACAAGGTTTGCGGTTTTTCCTTCGTGCTTGTTTGTCCAATAAACCTTCGAAACGTTCTCGGTAGGTGGTCTACAACGATCAAGTGCAATTTGAGAGAAATTTGTATCCTCAAAAATCTCTTCCTGTTACTTTAAATGAAGAGATTTATTGGTGTGGATGACCATAGGGTGGGTATTGTAGGAGTATACGGAATTCATCTTTTCTTTTCTAGATACGTTTTTTTAGCAGAGATGATAGCAACAATTCGAAATTCCATTGTGGTTCACAATAAATGACAATACTTGGGTATGAGCAATGGTTGAAAAGTAACATCTTAATGATAGGTCAGGTTTGTTTTGAATAAAGCATAAAAACAAAGGACCTGACAGGATAAGCAGAGAGAAGCGCCATCAGTTTTGACACTGCGTTATCTGGTACCCATTTTTACAAATCATAACGTTAAATGTGAAGTTTTCTGATCCGAACATTGAAAAACACAAAATGTTCATATTCTGAAGAAAATGGCACTTTTAGTCTAAGAGTAATTGTAAGTGTAGGCTTCAATGGGAATCGAATTGTTATTATAAGAACGGGAAAAGAGGCATATTATGCTGATGTGTCTTTAATACAACAATTTCCAGTACAACAGTGCAAAAAATGGATTTCGATGAAAATAGGGGGCGCGATTTGTTTACATTTTGAAAAAATCGCTGATATTGGCTTTAAGGTAAAAACTAATGTGAAAGCAATGCTTGAAACTATTGTTAGTGCTCAATCTTTAACTCATTATTCAACATTATGCGAGGTACCTTTCAGTAAATTCAGTGAAAAGAATTTGAGTTTCCCTTTGTCAAGCTTTCTCGAAAGATTATCTGAAATAGATGGGAGAGAGCCAGAGTGCTTCTTTTAGTCGTGCACAATTTTGAAACCTTTCTAGTCCAGATTGGGCTGTCTCAGGTGACATCTCATGCCATGTACAAGCCATAACAAAGTCCCTTTTGACGTACTCAATGCCCATTCTGTTCATTCTCATGGTACGAGAAGTCAAACATTGAATTCTCTCTCTTGTAATTCCATCATGAGATATTAATTCTGGTAAGAAAACTTTTTTTCTACAGAGCTTTTGTCTTTTCTTTACGGAGCTTGTATTCTTTAAGCTACCTATAAATGTTCCCTCTAAGTATATCTCTAGAATGGCATCATTCAGAACTGTGATTGGCCAACATTTATTCTTTAATATACTGTATTTGTCATACCATTTAAATGTATAGTGTTATATAGTCTTTATCATGTAACAGGGGCCTCTTGAGATCAGTACAAATTACTAAAGAGGCTACCCTGGGTAATGAAGTGTACTATCCTCCTCCCTCTTCATGCACTGTACAATTAGCGATAATCTAGGACGAGTTCGGAAACAGGTCCTGCAAATCAAAACCGCCCATATTCAGACTGTAATCCCATAAGTAAAGAGAGAAACATGCTCATAAAGTGAAAAGTGAAAGTTTTTAAACCCCCTTTTCCCATTTTTCTTTTTACAATTAAATTTATTTTAATGCCTTATATAGTAGTGTATTAAAAAATAAAGGGTTTTGTTTTTTTGTTTATCTTTAAAAATTGTTTTCTTCGTGATATATTGATTTGCCCTTAGACAAATATGCCCGCACAGATCTTCTGGGCTAACACCTATTACAACGCACAGTTGGAACCGTTTGAGAGTCGTTATGAGAACAAAGGTTATCTTAACACTTAAGTTTGACCAAGGGGGGGGGGGGTGTCCTAGGACCCAAAATTTGTTTGCGCGTTGGCCGCTTTACGTGGGATGTTTGCGCCCGAAATTGTTTGTTAAGGTCTGAATTTTAAATGCACGCTTCATTTTCAATACCAAAATAATTAAAATCGGCCAAGCCGTTATGAGTTAATTAGTGGGGTCCATGGGACCCCCCCACCCCCGGGCACACCGGAAGTCTCATTTGAGAATATTTTTAAGAATAAGAAACCGAGAACAGAACCAAAGCAATGGTTTTTGCTGATATAATTCACACATAATGTAAGTAAACAATTATTAGTAAAATAATAAATAATTACCCTTTATGTGCTGAAAAACAAACAATGTCATCATGTACGTGGTAAACCGTTACGTACAAACTCTATGGGAAACATGACGTGTAGTTTGCAACAACCCGCTAAAAAAATACTGATTCCTACAACTGAGGGTTTTGGTTAAATATAAGTAATTTTGGTCTTCTATGAATAGAGCTCAACATAAAATAAGTTTAAAAATTGTTGGATGTAAGCGCAAGGCTCATTTGAATTTCCGATCTTTTTGCCCAATTTTCGGCGTGTTCCGTGTTGAAAACAAGTTTTGCCCCTAATTGCTGATTTGGGGTTGTCTTATGATCTCGTTCATATTGTGGTATAATTTCGTGCAAAAATTCCCCTCGGGAAAGTGGTTCCATAGGGGGTCCCATGGAACCCCCCCCCCCCCTTGGGTACCAAGGGAGTGAAACCCCTTGGTCCTAAGGTGTTAAGTAGTCTTGGTCTTGGTAAGTAATCTACCAGTGGCGTAACCAGCTTTTTTTTTTTCTGGGGGAGTGGGGGGGGGGGGGGACAAAGGGTGGGAAATCATTATATTGTCCAGGGGAAAGCACGATTACAATTTTGAAAGTGTATATATTAGGACCTATTGTACATATCGGCAAAGGTCTAAATCATTGGAATTACTTGCTCCATTTCAGTTCAAGGTAATTTTAGATAGTTAAAAAATCTCTAATACGATACGGTTACGACATGAATTAATGAAGTGTTAAAATGTAAACAATTTTTTTTTTCATTAACCCAATTAGTTCCATCCTATATTTGACAATTAAGCTCAAGGTCCCCTTCGTAATATTGTTTAAATTATTTCTTGATTTTAAATCATAATGGTCTAAATTAACTCGCAACAGTGCATATATCCGTCATAGAGAGTCAAAGGTAGAATTTTAAAACTTACAGCGTTCCACCTTTCAGGGAAAAAACTCCAACATAATTTTTAAAGAAAAGGCGTTTTTTATTAGTCATGAAAACTGATTTAGTAGTGCAATTATTTATGACCGTTTAAGTCAGTCATGCTAAATGTTGTTATAATCGTAATTAACATTAAGAATCTTTTAAAAGGATTTTTATCATCCTTGATTTAAAGATATTAAGATAATATAAGGTCTGCAAAAAAAATGATTTATGTATAGAATTTCTCACTACATTAGTGGGTCATTTCATGCCAAATCAACAAATCGAGTACACCATCACCTCATGGATTTCTTTCTACTTTAGTGTATTGAAAGATATTAGTAGTGTGAAAACGAAAAGAGGTACAGAGCTCAAATTTTCAGGATTTTAGTTTCTCATGAATATCTTTCAATACACGAAAAAAGAAAGAAATCCATGAGGTGATGGTGTACTCGATTTGTAGATTTGGCATAGAATGACCCTAGTCATTTTCATGTTGTCATTCATTGTTTTGTCATGAAACTTTAAAAAGTTTAATTTTAGAAGTCATAAAAATACCTAAAACTAATTTGAAGAGCTTATAATTGTTAATTGAACATAAAAACGTTTTAGCTTTATCTTCTTGAATAATTTTGCATCACTGATTTTAAATTTTTAGATAAGACCCGTTTTCTTGATAAATTAAACCCACTTTTGTGCAAATTCCACCGTGAAATGAATTTATGTCCACTCGTGCCCGTCACTGTGGATAAAACAATCAATGTAACACACACACACACAAATTAAAAAATATATAAGACGTTTTCAAATCGGTAAATATTGCATAAACTATGGCTGTAATCTGGTGTGCAAATCAATTAGTGATAAAACTCTTTGCAAACTTTAGATCGCGTCATCCATCACAGCAAACGTAATATGCAAGGCGTGTTATCCAGTACAATAAACGTGCTACATTATGACTGGAAAATGTTAGCGTTTCAAGAGCGCCACAAACTGTACCAGCCTCCAGAGATCAGCCTTAAGATATGTTACTGAGACGAGTGGTGTGCTTTTCGTAGCTGTCAAAGCGTTGAATATTATAGCAAAAATTTTGAATTTCAAAGTTATCCAATACTGCATTAACGAAAGAAAAGGTTTAATTAGAATTACTTCGTGTGGCTTTCCTTAGAATTTGTTCATGACGTTGAAAATCGATATCGCGTGGGGAAGATTTGTTTGTATAAATGCACAGTGAGTGTATTAATAAATTAAGGAACAAAGCTTTAACCAATTATCTGTAAAAGTTCGACACGAGTGCTTTGTGGACGTTAGGAAATTTATCCAAAGAGCATGACGGCAATCAACAGGATCTATTCGCGGTTCCCCCAGCGGTCACAGGTGATCGTTACACGCTGTCATTAAACCTCAAAAAATAAAGTTTTATTACATTCAAGTCGAATACATGCCCCACAAAAATGACATTTCGCATCAAAGATGACATTATAAAAATTCATAGAGCTAAAGTGTTAGGTTTCCATCTAGTTTCAACATGTTTCCTTCATTCAAATAATGCGTTGTCACACTTCGAATCTTCTTCAATATAAATCCAGGCCTTACTATTTTTGACTGATGCCTGTATTGTTGGAAGAGCATTATCTAACACGTTGGGAGCACAAGAGATATCAATTTACCTAATTGACAATAAACAAGTCGATTCATGATTCCTATTGGGATCAGATCTCAATCGGGTAACTTTTAAAAGGCTTATTGCTCTTTGATACCCATTTAAAGCGTTATTGAATTTACTAGCAATTTGGAATTTTGAAACATATGCGCGTGCAGCTTTTCCCATTTCTTCCTCCTTGTACGTCGGTATTATATGTTGAGAATAACGCTCAAACTGCGGTATGTAGTGCTGCAGCAAGAGCCCGAAAAACCTTTATTTTTGGAGTAACCGGTGACCTAATTGGAACAAAGTGCATCGTATATCAAAATAAATCTTGAAATCTAGGAATCCGAAACTGCATAATGCAAAATGCTGAGTTATAAGGGTGGAAAGGACCCCTATGAAAACCACAAATAAATGGAATTGACACTGGGTATACCCAGTGTCAATTTCATATACATACGGTTACATCTTCTAATGGTTTGTGTTTTATTTATAAGCATGATGTGTTTGGACATGCAAATATGTGGCTATAGTCAGGGACAGAATTAGCCGACCAATTGCGCGTATGTCAAGGTTTGTCAATCAGCGCGGCGCGGTCTGTGATTGGTTTGAATGTGTAATATGGGCCGGGCATGTTCCAACAAAATATGATTTAAAATGTCAAAACATGCCCTATTTGAGTCGGGTTTCCGACGCATGGACACAATAATTCATCGTAGTAACTTTCTGTTTCATCAGCTTTAAAACATGTTCACATATTATTCTTCACGAGCCGACATATCGTCGCCCACATCACATACTGTCTTATCTGACATTTTTTGGCCTTTTTTAGATCTTCATGTCTGCATACTGTACTTATACTGTTTGGTCTATACATACACAAAGTTACAATCTTAAGTGACCTAATAAGTGAGATATTAAATTAAGACATTTTGATCAATAAGCTCAAAACTGCATATCGCGATTTCACATCCTGTCGTATGTGTCATTTACATACACGTATTTCAATAGCTGTATAATTAATGCTGTTCGCAACAAACAGCTGTTTCTTTTTCACAATACAGATCTATGTGCATCTTACCTGCCTCGGGCGAACTTTTCGTTTTTCACATCCAGATTTATCTGAACGCATTGAATAACGGCGAAATTGGCGTCGTATGTGCAAAATAATAACGACCTTTTTTTTGGCGTTTCACTACAGACTTATGACTTTGTAGCTTTATATCCAGGAATACACTTGCCGCTTTCAAAACTCACGAGGTTAAAACTTAAACAGCAGAATGTTTTTCATAATGCAAAATTAAATGTCAAAATTAAATTTTAATGTTAATTCCATGTACAAACATGAAATCTCCCGGAGAATTTCAATGGCTATTTTTCTCGAAAAACGGCATTTCGACCGATAAGACAGTATGTGATGTAAGGCGACGATATGTTCTGTACCGTCAAATTACGTCATGCGCGGCAATTGGTCGCCTATTTCTGTCCATGACTATAGCCTATTTTTAGGTTCTTATGAATGATTCTAAGGCAATGTACAGTGTAGATGGGGGGTCCACGGAAAATCCGATAAATACCCACCCCCTATCCAAGGGGGGGGGCGTTATTACCTTTGCACAAATTTAACGGGACATACCGCCTAATTTTTAGTCTCATATGTGTAAATTATGTTGAAACAATTCATCAAAATTCTGATATTACAATAAATTAATTAGCTAATAGAAGACAAAAATGAATCGCATCCATGTTTCCAATAAGTTAACATCCATAGTGACATTCGGGGCCATCTCGCGGCCAGTGCTACGTCATGTCTATATTTTGTTCCCATATTGATTGTCAAAACAAAGTAATTTACTTTGAGGCTTACATGTCTAATAGGATTTGTATTGCCTTCTAATCGACGCACATCTGCAGTGATTATATTGCAAGAAAGAAATAATGCTTCAACATATTTAACTTCAATACAAATAACGAGCAGGCCCTCCTACTTCTGATGTAAAGATTTTGGCCACAGTATCCCAATGAAGTGAAACACTTGATGTTCACCTTTTCCCACATTACCGTTTCAGGGTTCAGACTGGCCATAGCTATCATAGTGTTGATTCCAAGGTACACTTGAAGGTCTCAATTGATGTACACGGGGTATTTTAATTAATTGTATAGCATGTGGCATTCAGGGACTGTAATATGGCTGGATCTAATCCGAAGCCTTACATGCTGAATAGCGTTTCGGGTGACATTCAGTCCCGCTTTTTAAAAACTTAGAATACAGTAACATTTTGTGAGACACCCTTATCATCCGCTAAACTGCTAACATTCCATCACACACTTGCTTTATTTGTTGGCAATACGGCCGGCTCCCCAAAGTTGTTCTATATAGATAGAGAGGAAATTTTACTAATCTTTTGAAATTTCAGCGGTCTTCGCCTGTTTTTGCCGACCACAAGAAAAACATAGATACCAACATAGACAGCACTGGTGTCTCCGCTTCTTCCACATACTGTGGTGCCGCTTGCATATACACTATACGGTAGTGATACAAATTGATGTATGTTGTTAGAGGTGGCCAGGTGTAATAAGAGTGCACCTGGATCATTGTGCTCAGATACTCTTTTTTTTCTCATCATGCAATGCGCGCTTAGGTGAAAAGTGTATTCATTGAGGGTTTATTTAAATCAAGACGACTGACTGTCATTTCATTCGTTGGTGTGGCCATGGGGAGGACAAATTTAACCAACCCAATAGCACCCAACATTCCAACAACTGATATTTGGCAGGATGTTGTATCGAATTGACATTATGTGTGTATACACAAAGCACCCAAACTAATAATTTTCCGTGCATATTCCAAATGTCACGCCCAGCACGGACACTGGTTTTGAATGGGCTCACCCCCTTGGGCCGCTCCCATCACCGAGCGGAGAACAATAAGCAAAGCGTAGCGTGCCGGGGTAGCGTGATGATTCTCCTTTAAGGCTAATACAAATCGTCACGAATCTTCCCAAACAGGCCAATCGACCAAATGTCACATTTCGAGATTCGGCGATTGAAGTTTCGAGAATTATGATTTGCCATATTTAAAATGGAAACATGTTAGGAAAATTTATGTTATGAATGTGGACATTGGGGACATTGAAACGTTCTTTTCTCATTTGGCACGCGTTCCATTCAAGTATCCTTTGTTTTCCTTGTTCAAATTTAATTACAAAGTGAGTGGTCTGTTTGCAAAACTAACAAACGCCTCTGTTTTCTATTCAAATAGTGGAGTAGATAATCATAATTTTCACCAAGATCGAGCACTTTCTGGACAAACGCATGAAACTTGGTACCAACCTTCCTTGGGGTATGTAAAGCAATTTCAGAAGGGGTGCCCAAAAACTCGACCACAATAATGGCCGTCATAGTCACGCCCCTTTTTAAATACATATTTCGTAGTAATGTTAAAACCATTACTTTCAATCTCAATCAAGTTTGGTATCATTAAAGCTTGAACATGTAGAGTGCTAAAACGATCTAAAATTTTGATATTTGGGAAGCCGAGGTTCAGTTGGGGGTCATTAAAGGTCATAACAATACCATTGGCCAGTAAATTGTGGCGGATAAAACCGCTAGTTAAGGCTTGTGTCAAAGTGTCAAATCAAAATGTGATATCCCATTGGTCACTCCTATAGGTAATGTTGAGAAAATTGCATGGAAAAGCACCACAAGCTACTTTACTACTGCAATAATAATGTCCCATAACCACAACCCCCTTTATTATTAGTATGGCACACAGTAATCGTAAATTGAAGTTGCCATTAAATTAAACACTAAGTCACTTGCGATTATTTTCAGGTTATTGATAGTCCAGTCCAAATTACGGAAAAATATATGGCCCTGATTCCAAAAAGGTGTTTATCGCGATTTTAAGCTAACCGAAACGTTATATTAGATAAACGTATGGCTTAAGTAAACGCAATTCCAGAAAGGATTTAAAGTTAAACGTAATCTTAACTTTGCCAAAATGGCATCGAAATTTAACTAGGTACGGGGCTAGTTTAAGAAGTGTTAGTGTGGTTTTCGCCCAGTGCACGGCTCACTGCCACTGTCCAATTGTACAGCAACAACAAAAATGGTGCACCACATTCTCACCCAGTTGGTGTAGCACCTTAAACGCTACGAAAAGCCATAATACACTAATGCGCTCAACCATAAAAAAACCATGCGGCCTTTCATACACTCAAGTAGGTCTTTAAATAACGACGATGTTACTCGGATTTAAAGCTTTCGGTTAAGTAGCAAATGGTTAAAAATATAAGCGCGTTTTGTTAAACGCAATTTTAAATTACGGCTATTTTAAGCTAAAATCGTGTTTAGCTAAACAGTTTATGGATACGGCCAATGACTAAAAAACTATTGGCAACTATTATCTATTGATCCAGAATTTTATTGGGAAAACCTTTAAGAACAACGTATCAACAGGTTACAAAAATCAAAGTAGTAGTCAAAATATTAAAATGGTCGAAATGAGGCCAAAAAGGTGTTCGCCTTTCAAGGATTAACAACGGTATAGTTTCCCTATCTGGAAGTAGTACTTAACTGGATTATGAGGCAAAATAGGTTAAAAAGTCACATGGGGGAACATATAGATTTACCCGTTTGTTAAAATTATTACTGGGTCTACTGGTACAGGAGCCCAAAATAATACCATATATACAAAATATAACATATAGTCTTTTTTTTTTTTTTTTTTTTTTTTTTACTGCTATATATAGCATGCAAATTGTGACTGGGGCTTTATGTGAGGTCACTAACTATAACTCTAATTCATATTGAACTGTCAAACTAAGAATCTATATACAATTAGTTCTGTGTGACCAAATGAACAAATTTAAAAACCAGTTGGAGCAAATTGTACAAATTTTACCGGGATGACCTAAACGTTATGTGCCTATTTATTAAAACGATAGATTACAGATACTGTCGAAACTAACATTATTTTAATTCGAACAATTACAATTTTAACCCCTGTACAAACTTTGACCCCTTATTGCCACATATTCCACAGTGTCGGATTTGGTTTAATGAAGTATTATTAGTCATTTTGCCAGTAGATAACACCAAAAAGCTATAAATCCCCAGAATGTTAATATGGCCATTTGTGGTACATCTTGTGAAAAAGCTGTTTGTTTTTTAAGTGGAAGTTTGCTGCAGAGATTTATAACAATAGGTCAATACACGGTTAGTGTTTGTACCAGGTGATGTTGACGATTTTCAGCAAGTCCGGTAAGTGGGGACAAAGGAGCTTGGGAAATAGCTAAAGAAAGTCTTCAAAATCAGGTCAAATGGCGCATGGCATTCCATCTTAAATTGTTCCTTCAAACCACAACAACAATAATAAAATAAATAAAAAACAATTTAAAAAATGAATAAATAAATGTAAAATCAATAATTAAAAAGAAATTAATAAAAATTTAAAAGTTAATAGCTTTGAGTTCCAAGATCAAAACGTATAGATATAGATGGAGTTTTAGGGTAAAGGTAATTTCAATAAAAAAAAATATAATATAATTACTCAAGTAAAAAATAAAAATAATTGTAATAATACAAAAAGACATAAAAGATGATGGTCAAACAACAGAAAGGCAGTCCACTGGACGTTAGTCCAAAAGCTTGTATATTTGTTCAAATTATCTGGAAATTGCATTAATGCACACAATAAACGTTGGAGAAAAATGAGGGATGAGTGTCCGGAGTTCTACAAGATACCTAGATATTGGATAGGATTTCTGGAAGGGACCTGGTAACAATTGAACCCAAATTACCATTTGACTGCACTTTATCGAAACTGCTACAGAAGTACCCAAACAAAATTAGATTCACAGAATACCGCCATTAAAACAGGATAAACTTGAAGCACAGGCATTCTTTCCTATGTTCAAAACTGTAAAAATCACGTCCAGGAACGCGCTTAAAGAAAAAGCAAAAACTGAACAAAACAAAAACAATGAAAGAGCAGATTTTGAGTTGCTTGGTGGACTGTCAACAGCAGTAAGAACACACTGCTTGGCCACATAAGAAAATGGCTCGTTGCTGTGGGGGAACATGATTGGACAACATTATTGGGGGATCTTGTTGGACAACAGCCGGTTTGTGAATGAAAGCCGATGTGAAAGCCAGATATAGTCCGGCGGGGGGCCTAAGTCCGGGGCTCCATAGGACGATTAACGGAAATAAAGCGTGCCGTTGTAACTAATGTTGCGTAAAAGAGTAAAATGAATCCGCCGTTACCCTATTGTTCACCATTGTTCCGGAATATGAAGTACGCCGGGGACAATGGGTACTCTACACCCGGTGAGGTATTTGCCGTGTTGAAACTTCTAATTTCAATTCTGAAAAGTGGCACATGACAAGGGACTATGGGCAACCATCAAAATCCCCAGCACTTTATACTTGGCAAAGCTTCAACGGAATGCTTGCAGCTCGCAAATACTTTATGGATCCTTTTTTGTAGATTGGAGAGTGTAGATGATTGTAACGTTGGTCCAAGGCGGTCTAATATTCGCCGGGGTTATTTGTGTAAGTGCTACAGCAAGCCTTCAGTGTCATTCGGGGAAACACAATTGAAAGACGAGGGAGTATTGGGTTTTGAGGAATTAATTACCGTATGTACAGGACTTCAGTGCATAAGGACATCTTGAACCAATGATGACCAGGCCCAACCTTCCAATTACTGTGTGATATAATTTCTTGATGGGATATTGATGTGCACTCGCTATCACAAAGACTTTCGTGCTATACACAAAGGGCTTGGAAACACTAGCACTCTGGTTCTTTGCCAGGAACCGTATGGATTTCAAATTCTATGCATAAAATTGTTTCCTTGAAAATATCAGAGGATTTTGAGGAACATTCTGGGTTATCAAAAAAAAGGCTATGCTTAAAGTTCTCCTGCTTGTCCATCAAAATGCTCCAGATCTTAGAAGTTCTGGTGAACTGCTATACTACTCAGGGATGTTTAACTCCTGAAAGTACTGTAGACCTTGCTACCTGAGATATCCAAGGTAAGTAGAAACTGCTGAAGTATGGCTTCAGGAAATAGTCTATTGCTTAGTGAACTGCAAGTGGACTCGCCACTCGCCTCAAGATTTTTTGCCTCTGGGAACTGTGTTGCCTTTTGTAATGGAAAAAGGTATCCAGTGACTGGGGGTCCCAGAACTCTAATTATTCAGGTTTTGAATTTGGACCATTGTATTTGAAGTAGAACTCTGACCAGAGTATTAGACCTGAAAAATTTCAATTCCAATTAACTTCTGGTTTGCTTACAAATCATAACCCCCCCCCCCCTTGTGGGACGTACACACAAAAGTGTACTTTGGAGTTAATCATTTTTAGTAACAGCCCCATTTTGCCAAAACTTTATTAGTTTTTTTAACGATCTGTACACATCAGGGCGATTAAGCTGAGAAAAAAAAACCAAGATAAAAATCAAAGCTGTTATTTTTAGGGTAAATTTCCCAATGATAACCGTTTGGGACGTTCCTTGCAGGAAATGTTGCAAATTTGATACATCTTCAACGGCGAAATGCCATCATTTCTAATAATGAACACAGATCTTAAAAAAGAAACGTTTTAAATCAAAGAGTTATTACCAACTTTCAATTTGCAATCTCGGTTTTAAATAACATCAAAAAGTAGTACGAGGTGGCTTGATAGTGCATTTGGGAATGTGCGGCAGCTAGGCATGTCACTTTTTGTAATATCCAACAAATTCTAAATTGTGAAACATGAATAAGTGCTAGGGTTCCACATTGAAACTACATAGTATTTACCTTTGATATGAAACAAAAATCAAGTGATTTGATGATTTTTATTTTTTACAATGTAAAATTTGTTTGACATAATATGGAACTGCCCTTCTGTATGCAGCCATGTAGTGGAATTTATACCAAATTGTGTGAAATTTTAATATCAAATGACCTCCAATGACATCTAGATGATCTTTGACCACTTGAAACATCTCATGAAATCATTTTAAAAAAAATCTTTAAGACAATCTTTATGTTTATAGGCTTTTAATTTTTAATTTGATACCACACATGCGATGACAGGTTTCTGGGAATTCCATTTTGACATAATAAGCAATAGCAAAGAAAAAAAAAAAAAAAAAGGGGGCGGGGCATATGACGTCATTAATGAGGCCCGATGTTGGGCAACCCTTCTAAGTTTGCTTTGTAAACCCAAAGGAATGTCTGTGCCAAGGGGCAAGGAGGGGGGAAAGAACGGAGAAAGAGGTGACTCCACTCACGGGCTGGGCTAACCTGATCGATGAGAGGTAAAGAGGGGGTGGAGTGGGCTGGGTGAGGGGGTAGGGTTCAGGCGTGATTACTAAAATAAAAGGAGAAGAACAATGACATTGAGCTGTGTGGCCGTACTCAAAAAGAGTCGATCGATCGCCTCAAACGGTGGTAGTGAAACATGTTGAACATACTTTGCCTGCCGAGGGCGCTAGAAATGACTTGCTGTGTACGATTTCTAAGTGGGCATTGTCTCTTACAGGCAATTAATGTGCCAATGAGATAGAAAAAGGGAATGATGAGGTATCTTACTATTTTTTATTTTGTCTTGAATTGATTTGATCAAATTATTTAATACTCAATATAAAAATAATATTCGAGCTATATAAATATATATTTACCGTGGTCCAAAAAAACGCAACACTTGGTGGCAGGAACCATAAGTTTTGATCAAAAGCACGTGACTACTTATTCCTTGGTGTAAGGTAAGATGGGACTGTTAGCTAATTATCCCCGAAAAGTTCATAAAGGAAGAGGCAATATTTTTTAAGATATGACCCCAGGAAATAAGTAACCGCAGGACCCATTGAACCAAATTGAGGCGCTATTAACGACAAAACGGAACAATGTACGTTTTGCGCCCAGAACCACCAAAATGAATCTCTTCTAATCCAACCCCACTTCCCCCCTTTTTTAAGATAGGTGCTGTAACAATATTAACATTTGAATTGTTCCATTGGTAATAATGAACAGCTAAAAAACGTGCATTTTAAAGCTTTTAACACACTTAAAAGATCAAATTAGGAATGTATGATCAACCAAAATCTCGTATTGTCAAATAAGACTGCATTAGATTAGAGCTAATATCAATCATCATTTTGTTACGGCCACACAAAGAGTTATCTTAACCCAAAATTTAATTACAGATTTGATTAATATACTGATCATTGTTATGAGTTTTGTGTTGAAAATATAGGTTTACTTTCATAAATTTGAGAATGTAACATTATTTGTAGTAATAGCAGAGTTGCAGCCCAACGCATTTTCATTATGTAATGTGGAGTTTGTCTACTCTACGACTTAGTCATAGTTTTATGTCTTTTGAAACATTTTATCACCGATAAATTAAGTTTTATTATTATAGTTAAATAATAATTATGAAATGCATACATTTGACCCAGTAGAAGTTGGTCTGCAGAAATGTGGCCAAGGTAAAATATTGATTGCAATCAAATTGTATTTGCCATTCTTATCTTCATTGCCGAACTGGTCTGCTTTGTGGTTAACCAGCTCTCATTTTTGTAAAATGGGTTCTGCGGGTTACTGATGGTTGGGGTCATATCTTAAAAACTATTCTCTACCTTAGACTTTTCAGGAATATTAGATAACAGTCCCAACTTACTTTACAACAAAGAATAAGTAGTCAACATGTGCTTTTGTTCAAAACTTATGGCGCCTGTGACCAAGGTTGCTGTTTTTTTTTTTGGGGGGGACACACGGTATAGTTAATTGAATGGAAACCTGTAAAAAGCTGGATTTACGGGGTATTTGTTGGAAGAATTGCTGCCAGAATTTTTTGTAAAATATAGCATTTTTTCCTGTAAATTTAGTACTTAATAGTCTAATTAAAGCTGTGATATCTGTTTATTGCGGAAGTGTATATTTTGATACTTTGCCCAGAGTAAAAAGGATCAAAGATCACCTAGTTTACAATAAGAAAAGCTTTATTCTTACTATCCAGTCATTTATATTGTATTAAATACGCGGCGTCGGCCGAAAATCAACTTTAATTCTAATGATCGACACCGACAACCCGTGTTTATAATTGAACAATGTTATTTCAGTACAATAAAACTAAAAACCACTTTTAATCACAGGTATTCTTTTACATTATACTTATTAAGTTTTCAGTAGCTCCAACTGTCATGAAAATATACAAGATTCAGTACGTTACTACTTTCAAGAACTAAAACCATAGGAAGAGCTTATTGGCAATTAGTGTCAAATGACGTTTCTAAAACTCGTAAAAATAAACGACTTCGGAGTGTATATCAGAACAATTTGAAATGAAATTGATATTCCCATGGATATTATTTGATTTTTGTCATCAAACAGATCATTGCGTATATGTTTCACCTTTGGAGTCATAGCACTCTTAGAGTAGTTGCTCTTATACTTTCTGTTGTTGAAAACTTTCTAATATGAGTAAAAAGGTTAAGGTTAAGATGGCAGTTTGCCGGCAAGACTTCTGACGTTTGATTTCAATTCAAATTGCCATATTTCTGTTTATAAAATGCAGAATGAAATTTTCTCATGTTAAACATCTTTCGTTATTGGAATTGAAAGGAAAATAATTTCCTGTATCTACTCAATAAAATTAAGCGTAATCGGGTTGCATTCAATTTTATTGAATAATTTCAATGAGTAATCTTTTAAGTTACCATTAATCATGTATTTTAATTGAGATGGCTGAAATGAAAATTTGTCTACATGTACACAAAATCACATTACTTTATTGCGCGTATTTAGTAAACACAGAGAAATCATGTTAGTGAAATTATTAATCAACTAAGTCGCTGAAACTCAAAATAATATCGTATGTATGTGTGAAAATATAGGAAAGAAAAGATGAAAACGAAAAAGATTTTGATGTACTATGTTTTACATTGCATTATTGATCTTAACCCTAGTCTACAAATTACCACCCCCTTCAGGTTTTTCCCCGGCTTGCTAAAGCCCCCCTTTTGGTGCCAAATTATTTAATGTAATTTTCAATTACATTAAATAATGTAATTTTCAATTGACATATTCCGCTCCTTTTCATCCAAAACAAACATCCACCGGGGTATAGGAAAGATAAAGGTGATCCCAAAGTAATGGATGGGTGGGGGCCAACCACCCCCCTTCGGGAAAGAAGTACCAACATGCCTAGCACGACACATGAACATCAGACACTTGATTTGGGTTTCATTAGATAGCTATGACCCTCCTCTTTCTATTGTTACCAAAATGAGAACCAACATGCCTAGCATTACGTCACAATGACGTCATAAAGTTCGCATGTCAGCAAAAAGCCAATTTCCATAGACACATATTGTAGAATAGCGGAAAATTCAATTCTTCGCCAAAAAAGTTAGGAATATCACATTTTCATGATGGTAAATGACTAGTTTTATATAATGAGAGCATTTTAGTGCCATAATAAGGTGCTTGGGTCGCTAAAATTGCGAAATATCAATTTCCACCCTATATTCAGTATTTCCGCACATTCCTCAACATATGACGTCATAGTGACGTCATAATGGGGATGTTGGTACTTATTTTGGTACAAATGGAAAGAAGAAACGCTAAGCTATCCTTTGGTACCAAATTTACAGGAATCGGATGTTCAGTAACGGAAATCACAGGGGGGTGGTAACCACCCCACCCCTTCTGGAGTTTTGTTTAAAAAATGGCCCGGGTAGACGAGGGTTAATTTGGCTGTAAATTAATCATGTAAATAACTTTTAAACAGGTAAGCCTATCTAACTAGGAATCAAACCTGGGACCCTCTGATATGAACCCAAATACCTAATAACCACGATACCATGCTACCATAAAAGGAATCTATGAGAACATTGAATTTATGTATACATTATTTTCCTTTCAAATTAATATATTGTAAATTAAAATGGACAAATATCATACCAAAACGTGAAAGGGTTTCAACAAGAGGTGTTTGAACTATATATAAAGAAAATTGAAGTGAAAATAGGTTACTACATTAGTGCTTGTTTATGTCCTTTCTGGGGTTAAAAATTATCTAGTTGTTATAACTTTGAATTAACAACTTAGCTGATTTGAATCTTTTTACTTTATTACAACTTCAACAATCAATTAATTTGCACAATTTACCGCAACTTAATACATGTATGTTTGTGTTATCACTTCTCAAATGAAATAAGGGTATTTGTGAAATTATTCTCATGAAACGTATAGTTGCATGATTACAAAATAAAAGAACCTTTAACTATTATGTCTAAAAACAATAAAAAATAATAATAAAATAAAACTCAACTAGCGCGATTCAAAACTGACAAACGTAGGCTCCTTTTTGCCGTGCTCATCGCCCGGATCGTCGCTTAGACAGTCAAGACATCTTATATTATTAAGTTTTCAGTAGCTCCAACTGTACACTGAAAAAGTAAATACAATATCATGTACGCTTATCTTTAAAGTAACTAAAACCATAGGAAGAGCTTATTGGCAATTAGTGTCCAATGACGTTTCTAAAAACTCGTAAAAAAAGGACTTCGGAGTGTATATCAGAACAATGAAATGAAATTGATAATTTCAATGGATATTATTTGATTTGTCATCAAAAAGATCATTGCGTATATATTCACCTTTGGAGTCATAGCACTCTTCGAGAGTAGTTGCTCTTATACTTTTGTTGTGAAAATGTCTAATATGAGTAAAAGGTTAAGGTTAAGATGGCAGTTTGCCGGCAAGAATTCTGACGTTTGATTTCAATTCAAATTGCCATATCTGTGATAAAATGAGAATGAATTTTCTCTGGCAAACATCTTTGTTTTGGAATTGAAAGGAAAAATAATTTCCGGTATCTACTAATAAAAGTAAGCGTAATCGGGTTGCATTCAAGTTTATTGCATCAATTTAAAGGAGTAATCTTTTAAGTTACATTAATCATGTATTTAATGAGATGGATGAAATGAAAATTTGTCAACACAAATCACATTACTTTATTGCGCGTATTTAGTAACACAGAGAAATCATGTTAGTGAAATTATTAATCAACTAAGTCGCTGGAACTCAAAATAAATCGGATGTATGTGTGAAAAATATAGGGAAAGAAAAGATGAAAACGAAAAGATTTTGATGATACTATGTTACATTGCATTATTGATCTAACCTAGTATACAAATTACCACCCCTCAGGTTTTTCCCGGTGCTAAAGCCCCCTTTTGGTGCCAAATATTTATGTAATTTTCAATTAACATTAAATAATGTAATTTTCCAATGACATTATCCGCTCCTTTTTCATCCAATAACAAACATCCCCGGGGTATAGGAAAGATAAAAGTGATCCCAAAGTAAGTGGAGGGGTGGGTGCCAACCACCCCCCTTCGGGGAAAGAGTACCCAAAACATGCCTAGCACGACACATGAACATCAGACACTGATGTTGGTTTCATTAGATAGCTATGGCCCTCCTCTTTCTATTGTTACCCAAAATGAGAACCAACATGCCTAGCATTACTTCTTGGTACAAATGGAAAGAAGAAACGCATAAGCGATCCTTTGTACCCAAAGGACATCGCCCGGATAAGGAGAGAGGGGCCCTATTTCATAATAATAGTTATATGTCACCATCAATTTGAGTTGGGTTTGACAACTACTTTATAATTAGACAAGGTGTTTTTTTCCCCCCCAAAATACACTTGTATCAAGAAAAAAAGTTGAGAAAAGCTGTGAAACTTCAGGGGATGCTCTCTGAAAAAAGCAAAGCTTAGAGAATGTCTCCATTTCAATGATCATTGATTCACTTCTATGAAGAAACAGGAAGCTGTTGCATAGCTGCCCTTTGTCATGTAGCTTGTAAGTGACGCTATAGATAGACCTTTTGTCATTCATAAGTTACAAAGGGTACATGAGGCGCCCTTTATACAATACCAAATACTATATAGCGTATGTGCAAGATTTTGGGATTCTATAACAGTTTCACACCAAAACAGACTATGGAAGCAACACAATGGCCATGACCGCGCTATTAATATCCTGAGCAAGTTAAACTACACTATGAGACCTAATAAAATTACAATTCCCATGGCGCAGTTCAATAGCTTTACATGCACCATGGTATTGAGCAAATAATCCCGTATTTTAGGATGATTATGATCCCAGGACGTGCAGGTCTTCTTGTTGTTAACATGTGCTGATCCAAGGCTACTGAAAGAGCCCTTGGTTAGAGTAGCAGGCCTTACAATATAGTGATATGGTATGGTTGTATGTAAAAAGTTCGTTGTTGTTTGGCAATTCCATTAGTGTTCCGGCCCCCAGAAAACAAAAATGCAACATGAGGTCTTTCACCCCCAGAACCAGACGCCACGCACATATATGTGCTAAATACATAGCGCAGATCCTTGCAACGCGGCATTGTGGTTCTTGGGGTGGAAAGGCTTTTCAAATATGGAATTTAATTGTCCTTGAAACAGCCTGTATAAACTTTACCATATAAACCGACCTTTGGGGGAATTTATGTAAAGTGGGATTTTTTGAAAAAACAAGCAAAAGGTAACTTTGAACACGTGCTTTATTATGCAAAACGTTTCCAGTTCATCCGTTTCATGAAAACTATAGGGGCGTAATTCATTCCTTATCCGGCGATGTCCTTACAGGAATCAGATGGTCAGTAACGGAAATCACAGTGGGGTGGTAACCCCCCACCCTTCGGAGTTTGTTTAAAAGTGGCTCGGGTAGACGAGGTTAATTTGGCGGTACATTAATTCATGTAAGAAACTTTTAAACAGGTAGCCTATCTAACTAGGAATCAAACCGGGGAACCCTCTGATATGCACCCAAATACCTAAGCGAAAAACACGATACCATGCTATTTTTTCAATAAAAGGAATATATGAGAACATTGAATATGTATACATTATTTTCCTTCAAATTAATAATTGTAAATTAAAAAGGACAAAATCATCCAAAACGTGAAAGGTTTCAACAAGAGAGGTGTTTGAAATATAATAAAGAAAAAATTGAAGTGGAAAAATAGGTTTAGGCATTAGTGCTTGTTTATGTCCTTTCTGGGGTTAAAAAATTATCTAGTTGTTATAACATTGAATTACCAACTTAGCAGATTTGAATCTTTTTACTTATTTACAACTCAACAATCAATTAATTTGCAAAATTACCGCCAAACTTAATAATGTATGTTTTGGTTATCACTCTTCAAAGGCAATAAGGGTAGTGGTGAAATATTCTCATGAACGTATAGTGCATATTAATTAAAATAAAAGACCTTTAACTATTATGTCTAAAAAAACAATAAAAAATAATAATAAAATAAAACTCAAAAACTAGGCGCGATTCAAAACGACAAGTCGGCTCCTTTTTTGCCGTGCTCATCACCAGAGTCGTGGCTTAGACAGTCAAGACATTTACAATATACGTCTAGTAAAGAACACGTGCAGCTAAATTGCAGATTTTGTTTATACCACTAGAACTAACATGCATCTTGTAACGAAATAACGTGCGCTTCACAATTAAAAAAATTGGATCAGAAAAGACAATAACTTGCCGTAAATAGTAAAATACTTTTGTCCAATTTTCGAGCCTATTACGACTAAATTTAAGAGAGGCTCATATTTTTTTAATTTATTCAACATTGTTATCACAATATGGATTCCCTCAATAAGTTATTTACATGAAAAATCATGTAAATTAAGGTTTATAGGAAAATTACTGGCAGCATTCTGCCAACGAAATCCTTAAAATACAGACTTTTTGTTTAATCCATTCAAATTCACTTTAAACCCTCGTCTACCGAAGGGGGGGGGGGTGGTACCCCACCCCCCCCCCACTTCAGGTTTTTTCCCCCGGCTTGCTAAAACACCCTTTTTTGGTGCCAACATTATTTAAGGTAATTGTTCAATTGACAGGTTCCGCTCCTTTAAATCGAAAAAAAACAAACATCCACCGGGGTATAGGTAAGAGACAGGGTGAGCCCACAGTGATCGATAGGGGGGTGGTACCACCCCCCCCCCCCCCCTCCGGAAGAGAGAATGTTACCAACATGCCAACCACAACACAGGAACATCAAAGACACTGATTTTGGTACCAATAGATAGCTATGGAACTCCCTCTTTCACTGATACACAAAGAGTACCAACATGCATAGCATTACGTCACATTGAGCGTATAAAGTTCGCATGTCAGCAAAAACTGCCTTTCCATAGACAAACACAGGGAAAAATTCAATTTTTCGCCAAAAGCCTTGAGAAAAATCAGATTTTCATGAGGTTTTGGACTCTACTTGTATGGGAAACTGACTAGTTTTATAATGACATCATTTTAGAGTAAATAGGGGTGTTTGAGTCGCAAAAATTGCGAAAATATCAATTTCACCCATATTCGTATTTCTACTTTCTCAACTAGAACGTCATGGTGACGTCCTAATGGGGATGGTAGTAACTTATTTGGTACCAATGGAAGAAGAAACACTCTAAAAAGCTATCTTTGGTAACCAAACAATTTACAGGTATCGGGTGTTCAGTAACACGAAACTTCAACAGGGGGGTGCGTTTCTTTTAAGTAACCACCCCCCCCCCTTCGGAGTTTTGTTACAAAAAATGGATCAGGTAGACGAGGGTAATGGAGATGTTTTTCCAAAACCAGTGGACGGACGGGGCCTGCCGCTATATGGGGCAAAAATTTCCCAGTCTTGGGAATTTTCCCTCTCAAGGGGGTAAAAGGCCAATTTTTCCCGGTCAGAGGTGCTAAAAACGGGCTGATTGCATGATTTTTGCAAATTTTTTACCCGGCTAAAGTAGTCGGGGGGGGGGGGCACTGGCCCCCTGCCCCAGACTGTTACGCCACGTAATCCAAAAATTAACTGAATTTTACAGTATATGCAACCGTAAAAATTTGGTTGACATTTGTGGATAAAGTTAGGATATTCGTCGTTGCTTTTGTTTTTATCTTACGCCATTCACAATCTCGTGTAATAACTCGCCACAAATATATATTTTTCAGTATTTGATTGAATCAGTGTTACAGAGTGTACTGTAATTTTCACAGTAATTATTCGGCCCAGAATGCTATGTCCGCAAATTACTGAAAAATTTTGGCAGTGTGGCAAAATCAGTACGCAGATACAGCATACACACATTTGTACTATATAAACTTCGCCCCTCAACCCCCCCCCCCCGGTTGAGCAAGCGAGAGATGAATCTATGTGCAATATCCATTGATCGATAGGTCATAAGCTGCGGCGGTGGTTTCAGATTATACCGCAAACAGACGAATGCAGATTGGTCTGTTGGAAGGACTTTCATTTGGCGTTTGGGTATGATTTTCAAAAGTGAAAAATCTATTATATCTACAAAATTGGAATGTTATTTTTGCTCAATATTTGGTAATGAGGGGTGGGGGGGGTAAAGATGCTCGGATATAGTATCAAAATATGCCAAATAAACTCAATTTCGCCAAAATGGTCGATTGGCCTGTTGGAAGACTCGTGACGAAATGATCCATTAACTTGGGGGAGATGGAGTGTAATATTAAAGATTTAACCTTTGGTGATGACCTTTGACATTTGACGAATTTTGCCTTATACCTCTGTAACCGTACCTTGTAGGTAGTACAAACTATACCTTTTTTAATACTTGTAACAAGAAGAACACTTTGGTTACCTTTTTACAGCAATCCAAGCATTTTTTTTAATTTTTGACCCCTGTATTATGAATGTTTCCCCCTCTTGGATTCCGCCCACACTTTCTCGAGGGGCACCCAGCTAAATTTGTTCATTAACCTTCATAGAAAACAAATCCACTGAGAAATGCTTGCTCTCCACGGTCACGGAATTGCTCCAAATGACCCAACAAAAGGCCGAGGAGCGACCAGATAGGTTAAAACTTGTTGAGCGCTAACGTACTTAAAGGAGAACCGTACTAAGAATAACTTAAACAATATACACTATAAAAAATAATTATTGAACACATATCGAGTGGTTTCATGGAAAAACGGAATTATATTAACCATAAAAATGAATTAAAAATTTTGTCTGACCACGCGCTTTTTGAAATTCGCGCTATTGTATATGGGATATGTATATGTGTTATGCGATACCAACGGCACAGTAGCGTCATCTTCTCACGTGACGCTTTCATGATGTGCATATCCTATGGCATTTATGACGCAAACGTGCCGGCGGTATCGCATAACACGTTATACAATAGCGCGAATTTTTAAATAGCGCATAGTCAGACCATGGAGGTAGGAGAGAAGGAGAAAGCTCTTCCCAAATCCCTTTGACCGATGATCATCGCCGCCCTCGTAAAACAGGTCGTAAAAACTATTGTATTGGAACAATACAACACGAGATCGATATTGATGCTGATAGCATGTGCATCAACATTGCATCGATGTACATAGTTAAGCAGATATTGTAAGAATTGTGCGTTCTTTATAAAAGCATGAAACTTGGCATAAATGTTTACAATTAAATACTGAGTATTGATTATTTTAGACATGGAACCACGTCACCGTCAATCATCTTCAAGGTAAAACAAGATCATTTCGGATCATTTGTGGTCATTTATTAGAAAGCGAGATAGCATGTTCCTTAGATGATTACATTGATTCTAGTTTTAACTCGTACTTTTCGGCTTTTAAAAACTTGAATGTTTTGTAGCGCCATATTTCTTAAAGTATTATGTGGAGACAAAAATCTAAGTTGAATTGGAAAGATAATGCGTATCTAAACATGCACCAAACTCACAATGTCGAGAGTTGCACAGTTTTTCATGTTGTCCCGAGGTTGGCCACATTTTGGTGAAATAAGTGGACCTTGGCGATTATCCGATTTTCATTTCAGAGAACATACATGTTTTAAGCACAGATCCGTGTACAAAGTATTGTTAAAATGGGAGTCGCCATATTTACCACAGCATTGTAATGTACATCGATGCAATGTTGATGACACATGCATTCAGCATTAAACATTGATCTCGTAGTACGTTGTTATTTGCATGTAGGCCTAATCAAAATCTATTTCATAGTATTCTGTTTTGTAAAGATACGTGAATAAATTCAGTATCAAATGGAGCATATACAAATCCGATTGTTCCATTTTTTGGGCTTTGGGTGATTTAAAATGTGATATGACTTGTTTTAAACATGTCAAACAAATCACCGAAAGGTATCCCCAGTGAGCTATGGCCTGATCTCTTCAAGGAAATGTTCATGGTTATGTTAATGTATTAAGCTTAAAGAGATAGAAAACAATTGACAGCAATATTTGCCCCTCCCATTTTAAACAATTTACCCAATATATTAAATAAAACCTGGAGGACACTAAGCCGTAAAAGCCAATCTCATGTAATAATATGCTTTGTATTTTCTGTTGTGCAGGGAAGAATCACAGTTTGCTTGTTTATGGGGCGATCAGGACAGCAGGTGAGTTCAAAACTTAGTGTTTGTTTTCTTTATCTTTTTCCAATAAACCTACGAAATGTCCTCGGTTGATATCAACAACAAAGCGCAAATTTATAAAATTGATCCTATAAAATATCGTGTCCCTTTAATGAGAAGCCGTCTTTGATTAAGTCGAAATTTATATCACAAATCGTCCATGAGATGTTGTATGTGTGTTAGAGTTATGCAAACCTATTCTGCATATTTTAATGTACTTTGACCTAAATTGACCTTTTGTGACCTTAGGTGCCATTGAACTTGACTGTGAGGTGGTTGCATATCCAATTGTTTTCCAACTTTAATTCTCACCCTCTCTGCAAATGGATGCTTTTATAACAAAATGCCACAAGTTTATCCTTATCTGCTTAACTAACATTACAATTTGTGGTAAATATGACCAACTTCGGGACCACATTGAGAAAACGGGCAACTCCGGGCACTTTCACGGTTGTTGTCATTGTTAAGATAACGGCATTGTTCTTCCCAATTAGGTAGATTCGGCTCCAAATATCATACTTTAAGAAATACGGCGTTTCAAAACATTCAAGGTTTTAAAAACTAAAACCCCAATGACACTAATCTAGGAACATGCTATCTCCGATTTTTGGACTGCAATACTCAGAATTTCGGTGTAATCGACTCAATTCTTGTTTTCGTCTCAACATGTAAACAAAACACTGCGCATCGGGGATATACTTTCTGCGCCACAGTTCTATCTTGATTCTAACGCGCGTGCCCAGCTTCTGTCGGCGAGATCTGAACATGAAAGGGAGTACTCCCTGCCGCGACGTGGCCTTGTTGGTCTATGGCGTTTCAATGAGTTGCCAAGTGATATAATTGGGATAATCGGCGTTGCGTAAGCAATTAGGAAGGGCTTTCTTTCTCTCTACCTCCATGGTCAGACTGCGGTTTTAATTCATTGTTATGGTTAATATAATTCCGTGTTTTTGATGAAACCACTCGATATGTGGTCAATAATTTTTTATAGAGTATATTGTATAATATTATCCGTGGTACGGTTCTACTTTAAATATCCAAACCTGCTTACTAAATAACTATTAGATACGGATTAAAACAGTCAATAGGATAATCTTCTCAAAAGGTGCGACATTTGTAAATCAGATCGGCTTTCTCAGTCAGTAAATTATCTCTCCAGAAGAGTAAAACTATTAACGACTAGACCTTGGTGTTCCACTCCTGTACAAGTTAACAAAAAGCACAAATTTGTGTGCGGAACGTACACTTGGCCAATCTCGCTGCATATTCTGGCATTGTACGTGATTCAAACTTTATGCATGGATGCACTTACACCTGGGTGGCGGGGACTCGTTAGTAATCATTCACCTACTTTGATATGATTACTGAAGCGTTCAGATAGAAATAAGTTTTACAAAAATTGGAGTTGAAAAAAAAATTGTGTAAAAACAGTGCTTCCGATTCCGTATAGCAGACACACAGTAAGGAGTTTTTTAACAGGTTGCACTAGAGGATCGCTTGGTGAGTGCACCTTTAATCGTGTTTTTTAAGGAAAGCCAGTGAAGCCAACATCAAAAAACAAACACCGTCCCCCACAGTCGGCAGGACATCAAATTCCCTTAATCACGTGTTAATGTGTGTATCGTCTCATAAAAATGGCACGTTCTCGTTCCGAATGAAATAATCCGCGACACCCACGTCTTATACCAGTATCTGTTATTCAAGGGAAATTCAATCTAATTGGATTGGTATTAATTCCCGGTTCTAAATCTGGCTGAAACAAATGCATTAATCCATCATGGATTGCCAATGTGCACGTTCTGAGACAATTAAGATATATCATTCTGTGTCACGCAACTTGATCAAAACCTTAACGGCATGACTGTCGAGCCCACGGGGGAACGCGCGAAAAGACAGAATATGACAGACAGAAGACAGACAGTACATAACATACATACATACATACATACATTACATACATACATTACATGCTGCATGCATGCATGATGCATGCATGACATACATACATACATGCATGCCTACATGCATACAGCACACCACACAACACACACCACAACACACACATACATACATTACATCATACATACTACTACTAATACCATACATACAATAATACAATACATACAATACATACAATACTACAATACATACAATACATACAGACATACATTAAATACATACATTACATTACAACCTTACATACATACAATACATACATTACATACATTACATACATACATCCAACTAGCATTATGATGCGCGTTCCCCAAATGTCACAAGGCGCTTGGGCACACTTGGAAATGTTCGCCATGATCTTGAGAAATTCTGTCAGGTATATTGCACACATTTATTTAAAAAAAAAAAAAAAAAGTGTTTATTAATTTATTTTTAGTTCATTTTAGACACAGCCACCTTTTACCTAAATTGGGCAGATAAACCATACAAAATAATGTATGCCAAAACATTATTATTACGTAAATGTCAATTTTTGACAGATACTCGTGGTTCATAGTGTAATTATGTCTGTTAGGCGGATACAATTTCCGTGATGTTATATTTGCATTCATTTTACGCTTCAAGTGCCTGTTTTGGGAGACACTTTGCCAGGTATCATGTGATTTGACGCATTGCGGCGCGACAGCGTATTCTGATTCTACTTTCGCGGGATAAGTAGATATATTTGATGAACACTTCAACACATGATTTAATCCCCTCATCAACAAAAAGGTAATCAAGTTCTTTCCTTGTAACAAACACTTAAAAAGAGTTAAAGGAAAGATACTCTGACAGATAGAGTATACGAATGATTGCATAACGAGTCCCCACTAGCCAGGTGAATGTGAACCATGTATATAATTTTGAATCACTAAACAATGCAATTTGTTGGGAGGTATAAAATGCCGACGTCGGTTGTTCATTTTCCAGCTCCAAGCCTGTGTGCAAGGAGTCCATTTTTTCAGAGTTAGGTTGTACATTTACAACAAAGACTGGCACAGAGGTTCCCTAGATATGCCTCATCCAACCGCATTGTCAATACGCCGAACGGGTGCTTGCACTCCGGCGGACGAACACAAGCCCCAAAGTCGCTGATTTCCTCGGGGTATCGCAGAGTACCGTCTGTAAAATCATCAGACATCATCGAGAGGTGGGTCATTTGAGGCCACGAAAATTTTCAGGACGACCACGATTGACTAGCTACCAGACGAGATGATCACCGGAATGCTTATTCTGTCGCCGTAGTGCCCGGAAATGCCTTGGGTTCTGTTTATATTTGGTAAACGATATAGGGGACACAGAAATCTCACATCAGAAAAAAATTAGCCAATTAAGTTGACGTAAGTTGTAAGGAAGAAATGTGTCCCATATTGCACATGACAAAATTGTACGGGAGACTGCGTTTTCTTAAGGGGGGTCTTATAAGTATGCCTGATAGACGACATACATGAGAAACATAAAGGGATATTACTTTCTAATCACGAACCTGCAATAAAATAAATGGTGTAGAATGGACTCACTGTTTTTGAGGATTGGTCTTGTCTGGTCTGATATACATTAAATGGTGCACCGTTGGGAAAAACGGGCTTTGTCCTTTGGAAATGTTTGTTTCAAATTTATATTTTCTTCAACAACGTGTCTAACAGACAGGAGGAGTTTTCAATCCTTGATAATATTAAAAGAGGAAGAAGAAGATATGGTGGCCTGTGTGATTTTAAAAGCATTTAACCAGATTACAACATATTATTTCAGTGTTTCATTGAGAACAGTTCATAGGCAACATGGCTTTAATTCCTACTTTCCTTTTAGCATTTGAATCTGACATTCCATTTTCGTGAGACGGCAATGGCGTGTACCGTGTCCAAAAATGAAACAAAAAACGGAGAGTATATAAATTCAATATAATATAAATTGTTTAGTGGGTACTCAAGTATTTATAGGTTATTTATCTGACTTTGCTTGGTAAAAAAATTGATACCAATCTGTTTTGGAGAACTTTATGTAAATACAAAAGGAAATTTGATTGAAATTATCTTCATGAAACCAATTAAGTTTCATCCAATAATTCATCCTTTCATATACCGAAAGACATCGGAGTAAAGAACCCAAAGACCCCTCCCTTCCATTTAGACTTGACGACACTTGACACATGGAAGCATATTTGCAAAGAGGGGCACATTGCAAGCTGATGAAGAATTAATTCAAGACCCAACAACAACAGAGTTCAAATATAAAAACAAAACTGCAAACATCTCATCGAAACAGATGCTTTGTTTTATTTTACAGGTTTGTGTTTTTGGACCAAACACAAAGCAATGAAACAAAATGTTTACTCACAACATGCATAACGTAACAAATTGGTCATTTGGACAGATAATCCCATAAATCGGATTATAACTAAATACAAAATACCCTTTCAAGCATAACACAATTAGCCAAAAAAAGGGTTTTTTTCGTAAACGTTAACGCTCTCGCAATTTTGTGTCTCCATTTTTTTTTTGGGGGGGGGGGCAAATGGTATAACACGATCCGTATAGATGGACTCTGCCATGTGTTTTGCAATAGTGAACAAAACCATATAACTCGTTACCATCATAATGAAAAAAGATGAGGGTGAAAAAAGGCCAGTTCATAAATGATTACAAAATCTAAAGATAATAAATAATGGGAATGCCCAGATTATAGTTTGGATAACAGAGCATGGATAATTATCTGACGATGACTATATACTGCAAACATGAGAAAGCATACGCTAGGTCACAAAATTGCACGGATGATGATATATGCTATTGGATACACCAAAATTGAAAATATCATAAAGTACCTGTATTAAAGAATGTGTTGTTATCATTCAAGAAGCTAGAGGAGGCTATGGGTATAATAGCAAGACCGGTTCGTTTTGCTGGGTTGTTCACGCAAAACTCATCAGTTGCGGTGCCTGTAATGGAAATGGTTTTTGAAAAAAGAAAAAAAGAGAAGAAGACCAACAAATGTGTTCAAATGACGGGATGTGATTACGCTGGTTAGCTAGAGCTTGTGAAATGTGTAGCCCATGCAGTTGGTTTTTTTTTTTTTTTTTTTTTTTTTTTTTTTTTTTTTGGTGCTGTACATGTTTTAACGATGTTATAGCCGTATTTCTAGGCCTTATATTTCATTCAGTATAGTATTTTTCGTTTTTATTATTTTTTTTCTGTACCAAACATCTTGGTCACCAATAAATGATCTAATATTTGAGCTATATGCACTGTCTGTTTGGTTTCTTGGATTGCGGTTTAAAAGCGTTTTGAATTCCTATACTCGTTCATAGCTCGGTGAGGAT
>JAMKCH010054889.1:0-10450 GCA_023653785.1 Ophioderma brevispina | reverse complement strand
AACGCCGCGAAGTGAATAAGGATTTAATTTTCCTATACTATTTGTGATATTTCAATTCAATCTCAAACCTGCTGCGTCTTGCTTATTGTACTAGTTCTTGAGTAACTTATTTAATCTCACACTATCTAGTAAGTTTAATGTATATTGTTGAGAGGTCACATGTTTATTAAATGACCTCTCGGGTGAAAATTAAGAGGCCACAATACCATCTTTGCTTTCCCTTGTCCTAGAGTCCTTTGATAATGCCGTTATTTTTGCAAGGCGTAGCCGTCGTCAACACATAAACAGTTTTATCGAAGGTTGGACATTCGTGTCTCCAGCAACATGAAATGCTGGTTTGCCTTGGTCACATGTTGCGGCTCCCACCTTCAGGTTTCGCGGTTTTGCCAGTGTCATTTGCGCAGGCTTGTTTTTTCGTCATTCTGCTTCTTGTTTTCCACATCCGAGTCGGTCCGTGGGTTAAACTTGTGTACTGAAAATCCCCGCCCTCCCACCTTCTCCAATTTCAGTTGTTTATTTCCTTTTAATTCCGTGTCGTGTGCTCTGTGTGTGCTATGTGCTAACCCCTTTTTTGGTAAATTTTGTCCTATGTAACCCCGTTCATGTAGTTTTCTGTTAATGTTTCTTTGTTTATTTTTTGGTTGGATATTAATGCAAACTTTAAAAAGGCAAACGCCAAGGAGCTAGAGCACACGCTCAGTAGATATTATAGTCTTAAAAGTCGATTTGTTGAACAATCTTGAAGGCAAACGCCAAAGTGGGATAGATTATTACCACCATTAATTGAATTACTATTGAATGTCTATTTGAATATGGCTGCTTGAAGGCAAATGCCAAAAGGGTGAGAGCAAACGCTCGGTAGAAATATATGGAAGCTTGAAGGGCACACGCCAAGAGGGCGAGCAAACGCTCCGCTAATTGTGCTATGACTATTATATCATTGAGGCTTGAGGCAACGCCAAAGAGGGCTCAGAACACAACGCTCCGTAGAGTTTGTCCTATTAATTATATATTAATTTAGACTTGAAGGCAAACGTCCAAAAGGGGCAAGAGCAAAACGCTCCGGTAGAGTTTTGTGCTATTATTATTATATTAATTTAGACTTGAAGGGTGGCAAAACTCCAAAATGGCGAGATCAAACGCTCCGTAAGTTTGTTGCTATTATTATTATAATATTTAGACTTGAAGGCAAACGCCAAAAGGGGCGAGAGCAAAACGCTCCGTAGAGTTGTGCTATTATTATATATTAATTTAGACTTGAGGCAAAGCCAAAGGGCGAGAAGCAAACGATCGTAGAGTTGTGCTATTATTATTAATATATTTAGACTTGAAAGGCCAACGCCAAAGGGGCAAGAGCAAAACGCTCCGTAAGAGTTGTGCCCCTATTATTGATTATATTAATTTAGACTTGAAGGCAACCGCCAAAAAGGGGCGATATCAAAACGCTCCGTAGAGTTGGGCGATTATTATATATTAATTTAGACTTGAAGGCAAATGCATGGCCAAAGGGGCTAGAGCAAAAACCTCCGTAGAATTGTGCTATTATTTAAGGCACACCCAAAGAGGCGAGAGCCAAACGCTCCGTAGAATTGTGCTATTATTTAAAGCAAACGCCAATGGTCGAGCCAAAAAACCTCAGTAGGATTTTGCATTAATCATTCAATATTTTTTGTGGAATAATCTGAACTCAAACATAGTAGTAGCTAGAGCAAACGCTCAATAGATGTTGTGAAATTCAAAGGCAAACGCCGCGAAGTGAATAAGGATTTAATTTTCCTATACTATTTGTGATATTTCAATTCAATCTCAAACATGCTGCTTCTTGCATTATTGTACTAGTTCTTGAGTACTTATTTATCTCAACATCTATGAGTTGTACATGTATATTGTTGTAGAGTGCACATGTTTTAGTAATGACCCTCGGATGACAACTACGAGGCCGACCATCCATCGTGGCTTTCCTTGTCTAGTCCTTTGATAATGTTGTAAGCATGGTTTACTATAGGTACTTATATATATAACATTTGTGGACTAATTCAGCCACAACTAACTGGCTGGGAGTGGTAAACTACTGGGTCATCGGTCACACCAGGTTTCAGTTATTTCATGCAGCATCAAACTGGTTAATTTTACAATCACCTTTTTGGTGGTGGATATAATTTTTGTGATACACATATTGTTTTTATGTTTGCACTAAAAAAAACACGTGTCTCGGACACCACACACATTTTTCTCTAAATTGGTCCTTTAGTGCCTTTTTGTTTTTAAGGTTTTACTCACTTGAAAGATTTTTAAAAAAATTTCAGAGAGAAAAAAATGAAAATTCGGCCAAGAAGCAGCTGAAAAAATGAAAAAGTGGGTCAAAAATGAAATTCAAACATTTAAAAATCCCGCATTTTGCATTAGCATTTTTCTAAAAAAAAAGCATACTTCGCATTTGCATTTTCACATTTCTTCTGAGACAAACTTGTTTTTATTAAGAGATGATCTTTTTTCTTTGCTGTATTCCATGGCAATAAGAAATAGGGACAGCGGTCATCAAATAGGTCATCTGATTATGTGGTCAAAGAACAAGAGAGCAATATAATGACCCTAAGTGACCCCTGAATAACCTTTGTCCTCTATCTGTTATCCCACATAAAACCCCTTGTCTCAATGTATAAGCATACCAAGTATTAGCTTGATCCATCACTGCACTAAAAAAATACAGTAAGTTGAAAAAGTGTCAACCAAAGGTGTATACTAAATGTTTGAAACACACATTGACATACTGACAGACAAGCTCAGACACATGAATAATGCTGACATAAGGTCTTTCCAATTGCATCGGACGATCTAACAGGACTGGACACTGACGGTGAATTGTTAATAAACCATTAACCACTTAGAATTGAGTTTTTAGTTTTTAGGACCTTTTCATGTTTCCATTACGTACAGGCTTTATTTACAATTTATTATGCATTACGATCCATCGGGTATTCTCATGGCAAGCGTGGGTAACTAGGTTTTTAAACTCTGCTTAACCAAGGGAGTAAGCTTGATTCAACCAGGCAAATAACTAGTTAATAAAAAGAAAAAAAATTAAATTTTGAGAAGATATGTTCGCTATGACAATAATTCCCAAGAGTTTCTTGGAATATTGAAAGTAGATAGGGTATCAATTTAAAGCCAGCAATATGCACAACATGTTGGTGGCGTCATCTCAGAATGTTTTAAAATGGCATGTCACCTTGTGCAAATGAAACCTTTAATTTTTTTTGTATAATAAATTAATTCTGGCTTTTTTTAATCCTCCTGATGTCCCTTGTGTTTTTTAAAACAGAAGAGGCACAGAGACCATGCACAAAGGCACCATACAATTACCTGTTGCTGCTGCTGCTGAACATCATTCAGAGGTGTCCTGGTGTTTTCTGAAGAAATAGACAAGTATGACATAAAATGACGTCATTATACAATCCAGGTCGCAGTAAATTTTATCAGATTCTAATAGCTTTTCCTCACTTTTTCGTATACGGTCATTATTTTTATTTCTCATTTTCTTAATTACATATTTTTACTCTGAACTTGTGAGGATGAAAGGCCTAATTGTGTTTGTCTGCCACCGTGGTTTGTGAATGGGGCCAAAGGTCACATGAGGTCACCAACATGCAAATGTGTGTCACTATCCAAGGTCCATTATATGCAAGATCATAAAATGTGCCATATATTGGGAACAACAGGCAATTATATTTAGGTACTGGTCTTGAGAGTCTTGTTTGTGTACCTGTGCGAACCACAGCGCACCAGAACCACAATCTGATAGGCAGTACACCTTGCCAGTAACCAGGATTTTTTTGGGGAAGGGCAAATTTTTTTATGAAGGGGATTTTTTGACAAAACATAAAACCCCTAATTTTTGGCTCGCTTCACTCACAAATCTACTTTTTTGGCCTTTTGAGTTCTTTTAGGAGCTTGGGAGCTTTATGGAATTTGGGGGAGTCCACCCCACCGCCCCTCCCCTGGTTACAGGCCCTAGTAACCACACTTTTGGGATACTGTTCTCAATCAAATTGAAGGACCACTGTCTATTATTCACCAATGTCCCATAATTGCAGAGTCCCTGCTTTTATACAGGATGAGTAGCATCGGTGGCAGATTTAAGAGTCAGCAGCTGCTGAACCGGCCCTACCCCTAAAATAATTGCTCTCAGGGCCCCCGTCGGACACACCTTAGTCGCACTTCAAGTGCGAAAATTGCTTTGCTTCTTGACGCTAAGGGGGTTCCACCTTAAGCTGCTGACAGGGCCCTTTTCCTTAAATCCGCCACTGGTATCCATACCATGCTGGTGAAATATCAACTCAGATGGTCCGGTCATATGCCAGAATGGGGGATTCTCGTATTCAAAAACAGATCTTCTTTTGCTAACTCCAGTTGGAAACGGACATGTGGTGCTCCTAAGAAACGCTACAAAGACACTTTGAAAGCCTTTCTCAAGTGCTTTGATGTTGATCCAGAGAACTGGGAAATGCAAGCTCAGCAACGTGACTTATGGCGTGCAACCATACCAATGGTGCAGTTACCTATGAAGCTAAACACATTCAACAAGCAGAGTTGAAAAGACAGCAAAGAAAGCCCAGAACTAGAATTACTATTAGCACAACAACAACTCCTCATCCAGTGTTATCTGTTTAGTATGTCATCGATCTTTCCATGCCAAAATTGGTCTTTTTAGTCATATGCGTACCACACTTCCGTCACATCTTAGTGTTTTCATGTCATCCTCTTTTTTTAAGATTAACAACTATATTCCCGTTCGGGTTTTTTTACTCTTTCATTTGCTGTCTGCAAACAAACATTTTAGGCAATTCTTAACAAGCACATGCCACATTGTTACGCCTGCTAAAGACCCAATAGCAAACTTACCTTAGATGGCCAACAAAAGGACAAATCCATCTAGGCATTACACAGCTCAAGCTAGAGCTTCAAGTTTCCCCTTTTAAATTTGGGAGTTTCCGTAACCTGACCCATGTGACACACTTCTTTCTGACACACTAAAGAATTCAGAAACCTTAAAGGTCCATGGACACGGCTGAGTAGACATTTCTTAATTTCTTACATTTTCGTACCTCAACAGTATCCTGGTCATATCGCAACACAGATTTTTAAAAGTGAACATCGGGAAATAAGTGTTAAATTTCAAGGATAAATATACCCTAACTGACAGGGCCCTCCCCTGTTTTGGCGAACGCGTACAAGATGCTGGAGTTGGATTTGACCCAGTTAATGACGTCAGAGTAACAAGCTGTAAACAAAGCTCACACATGGGCTAACCGCACCGCAAACTCCAGATATCTCTCCTTGTCCGTTTCTTTGTCTGGAAACTTGAATAAAGCTATTCTGTTTTCGGATCTCGCTTGTCCGTTACGGTCCGCCCGCTGTGCACCCGTCGACAATGCAGCACATTAGACCTATTATCGTAATTTTAAGGCACCAATCAAGAAAAAATATGCCACGATGATACAACACGTACGACGCATATACCGACCGCGAGAAGTCAACTGGTACGTATGCAAGAAAAATGGGTCACGCGCACGTCCGTTCCACGATGACGATCATGACGCGTTACGCGTATCGCGTATTTGTTACTCGGGCGTCACTTCCGGGTCATCGCTGCCAGCGCGATAATCACTTTCGTTTTGAATTTCCTTTGAAAGCTTGTCCAAAACACATGATATTTATGCCCAATTTTTATCAAATATACGGTTTCTCAATTACTGCTTCATGCAGATTTTACCTTATACCAATACATACTATGAATGAAACCATTTTTGTGGTATTATAAGTATGTTTAAAGCATGTCCATGGACCTTTAAGGGAATAAACTTGTGCTTTTATTCCTGAAGTGTTTCTGAATTCATAAGCGTGTCAGATGAGTCAGGTTACGGAAACTCTTTGAATTCCTTGCCACACACTGAGGCAAAAGCTTGTACTCACCAGAACTTGAAGTATGCACGTCAGAGGTCAAAGGCACCGTTTCCTCCTCAAGATCCCTCCTCTGTTCTGGTGTCTGAGAGGTAGTTAGTGACTATGCTTCATGTGTCAGGGTGCAGGTGAATCTGACCTGTGTTTTCTGGATCTGTAATGTAGTTCCATCATAAAAGTTAATGGCAATTTGAAGGCAAGAAAACAATTACAACCAATTAATATTACCATAGATAGGGCCATTGTTTTTTTCATTTTGTGTTGTCCTGCTTGGGGATGGCTTGCAGGATTACTTTGGTAGTGTGTGCTGTGTGTGGTGCGCTGTTGTGCGTACTTGTTTGACATATATTTCCGAGGACCTAACAAAAAGAAATTCTTTCGAACAAAGGTCTTTGGAGTAAATATTTTGTCCTCGGTTTTAACAATAGGCGGTTCTTTTGATGTGTGTGTACGTGTATGTGTGTACCTGTATGACATATGGGAGTTGCCGTGGAATTCCGTAACCTGACCCATCTGACACACTTTTTTCTGACACACTTATGAATTTGAAAAACCCTTCACGGAATAAAACACAGGTTTATTCCATTAAGGTTTCCAAATTCATAAGTGTGTCAGAAGAAAGTATCAGATGGGTCAGGTTACAGAAACTCCCATGACATACTCTGAGGACCTAACACATGAAATTCAAACAAAGGTTCTTGCAAAGGTCCTCAGATGTATAACAATAGGATTTATTCCGTGTTTGGCTTTACGATGCGGTTCCTTTGAAGTCGTCGGAAGTATAGCTCATACAAAACATTTTATTACCTTAGCTGTCTAACGGCTAAGGTTCTTATCTCTCTCTTTCTTCATCCTAATGCTGACAATGCTGTCTTTAAAAGCCACCTTCTCTAAAACGGTTGCCAAATTGCCTGACATGGACCCTTGACCCAACCTACATATAGGGGGTGCTCAGATTTGGGGTCAAGGTCATGTAGAGAGAAATATTTTTCTTCAAAATCTATGATTTTTTTTGCACAAAAATCTTCCTGAGACAAACCACTTACGGAGACTTATTCACAATGTTACAGCTACTCACCAAAATTGCATATGATATCCAGTACTTCATCCATAGTCGGCCTTTTCTTGTAATCACTTTCTAGACACCTTTCCAGAAGGTATTTGATCTTGGGTTGGCAACCATCAGGTATTGCCAGCCTTTCTCCTTCATACAGAGCAATCACAATTTCCAGCCCATCTTTGTCTTTGAAGGGAACTTCTTCGGTTTGGATCTCCCACACAACTACTCCATATGAATACACATCCGATTTCTTGGATCTCGTTTTCTGTGTTAACAATTCTGGCGCCATCCAGCGTTCTGTTCCTTTACCATAGGTGGGTTGTGAAGCATGGATCTCCCTTGTGAAACCAAAATCTCCCAACTTTAAAGTGTTATTTGCCATTATTAGAAAGTTTGGGGACTTAATGTCTTTGTGAACCAGATCTTCTGTGTGAAGATATTGAATTGCCCAAGCTGCCTCAACTATCCATCTCCATCGTATAGGTATTGGGGACTGGTTCACTGCCAGGGACTACTCATGAAGGTAGTGAAAAAGATCCCCCTTCTGGGCTATTTCCATGAGAATATACGCTGTACCAAAGTCTTCTATCGCAGGCAAAGTTCCATAAAAATAATGATTTTTAGGCTGCAACCCTTTTAATACTGCAATTTCATGTTGTTCACTTGCTCATTTAGGCGCACTTTTTTGGCGGCAATTTCTTCTTTACTTCATCTGGTTGATACAAGGCTTTGAAAACATATGAACGAAGGTCCTTACCAATTACTTTCATTGTAGTTGATTGTCCACATTTTCTCTGCGCATCACCAAATTGGTAGCTTTTCTTGGATTCATTTCTGCTGCCATGACTGAGTGGTTGTTACAGGTGAGTGGTTGTTATATTTCCTAGTGCACACTCCTCACGCCACAAAACGATTATTCAGCTATTATACTCATTGAATAATGTCTATTTAGAGCATATAACACTATTTGATTGGTTACTAGGAGGTAGCTAAAAAAAGAATTTAGTTAGCGTGATACGATCAGGATTTTTTTATCTAATTCTCTGAAAGGCACATTCCTACTCTTGCGTGGTCACTGGAACAGATACAACTTTGAATTGCGTTCTTTGGTCCAATGTAGAGTATGACGCTTGTTCAAGAACAGGCCATCTCACTTCTGCAGTTCTATGGTGTATATCTGTAAGTTAAAATAGAGCATTAAAAAACTATATTAAAGGCGACTCAGATATTTCCCGGCGGATAGCGCCCTCAATTTTCGGACAAATCAGGTTTGTGCATAATGCTTGTCCACATAATACAGTGGCATAAGCCAGACCTTGCAAATGGAGGCAGAAGGGGTGCGGAGGCATTTATCAGAGGGGGCAAAATTTAGTTCTTCTCCTAGACATTCTGTTTACAAAAGTAAAGTTCATGGGGGGGGGGGCTGGTGGGGGGGAAAGGTTTCAAAGCAATCCAATGGTACTCCAAAGACATAATATACCGGCTAAAACAGCTGTAAGCTCAACTGTGTCCTCATATAGAAAATCACAACATTGTAATAAAATTAGATCAGAAAGTTTGTTCATAACAGTATCCTATATCGTACAATATAAGTGCTTATGGCATCCAATATTTGGAATTGAGCACTTCGGGTGATTCTTGATTACCTGCAGGATTATCTCGCTATAGTTGGACACAAAAAATGTATCAAAATCTCTGAGTGAGCCTTTAACAAGAAGTTTTTAAGTAGTGGGATATAATGCCCTCGCATGTGGGAGTGGGGACTGCCTGTCTGGTCCTTAGGCCACGATCAGTCATTTTTTCCAAAATCAAACTGCCCTTTTGTCTCTAAATTGCTAGTGTTAGGTAATATAAACACCTTAATTAATGTTCATTGTAAAAAACAGACCCTTAAGCATTTAAAGCGGTCCCGAAGATTGCCATATACGACTGTTTTTGCGCCATAAAAAAAAAAGTCGGATCCGACTTTTATAGTTAAAACAAAGCATAAAAATCATCATCTACAAATTACGGCGCGTACGCTTAGCACTACAGGGGTCTTTACTACACACAATTTCCAACACAAACAGTGCAAAAAATGCACTATGATGAATAATAGGGAGCTGTTTGTTTACAGTTTGAAGAAAGCGCTGATATAGTGGCTTTAATTATCACATTGACTTGTCAGTGTACATATGCTTATGCAATATTATTACGGGTCAGGTCAGGTTTTTTTTTAGCCTTGTACTGGTATCCTGGTAACCAGTACTACTGTCCCAGGGCGGGTTGGGCGGCTAAGCCTCACCCCAACAGGTTCTAAGGAAATCCGAGAGGAGGGTAAGCTGGTTACCCTGGTAGGACTAAAGACGAAGAGCTACTTATAGGGAGTCGGATTGCGAGAGTAATGGCAGCACATTGATGTCCGAAGGGCATCCAGGCAATTATGCCTTTGCTCCAATAAATCCTCACAGAGCAGTATGTGGAATGTGAGGTGAATCCGGCCACCCCCGTTAGAGGGGACATACAAACCGGATTTTAAACTTATTTGGTTTTACTACAAATTACACTTCAGTGAAAACATAATCATGCTCGTTCATTGGCTGATTCCTATTACACAACTATTTTGCATAGGGAAATAGATCAGGATATTTCCCTACACCCAGGGTTATAGCCAAGACCAAAATCGATAGGCAGGGTTAAGGTAAGTGAAGTACCGTTACTTGGAAAATCACCTTGGTTACTAAGCTAATTATTACAATGCCTGTACCGTTATTGAGATTTTATGTGAGAGCTAAAAATGTGATTTGTATCCCCATAGAGTACTGTGGTAAAATTAATATTGGTTGACCCCAAAAGGGGCATATTTTGCTCATAACATCAAACCAATCAACACTTTTGGTCCCTGGGGAAGGCCTATTAGCGATTGGACCATGGACCTATTAATTAAATTTAATTAGGATCCTACCATGAAAATTACCGTACATAATTATGTGGGGGTCAATAATAACTTTGGCCATTTCAATATTTGGACTGGATCCCCTGATAGAGGGGCACCATAGCCAAGTGGTTAGAGCATCTGCCTGTGGTGTGAAAGGCGCTGGTTCGAATCCTACTCGAGACCAGATATTGAAAAAACTATGTAAACGCAGCAAGCGAATAGGACCCGAGTCAATTTAGGGTTGGGAAGGTGAAGGAGGAGGTGAAAGAAGAGAAGTGAGCACCACCCGTCACATGCCGTGCCTGTGAATCGTGGCCTTTAACACCACCGTAATACAGTTTTGGGCTACTATGGGAATATCTTTACCTTTACTTCCACCACTTGATTCGTGGGCTGATAGCTCAGGCCCCCGGGGGGGGGGTCAATCCTACCTACTATTTTAGGGGTTATTGTTAGAAACAGGTCAGCCAAAGCGCTGGTTTTGTTAAATTGGATGGACCGGATTAATCTGC
>JAMKCH010054887.1:0-26162 GCA_023653785.1 Ophioderma brevispina | reverse complement strand
AATCATTCAATATTTTGTGGAATATCTTAACTCAACCATAAGTAGTAGCTAGAGCAAACGCTCAGTAGGATTGTTGTGAAATTCAAAGGCAAACGCCGCGAAGTGAATAAGGATTTAATTTTCCTGTACTATTTATGATATTTCAATTCAATTTCAAACATGCTGCTTCTTGCATTATTGTACTAGTTCTTGAGTACTTATTTATCTCACACTATCTATGAAGTTTAATTGTATATTGTTGAGAGGGCACATGTTTATTAAATGACCTCTCGGATGAAAACTAAGAGGCCACAATGCCATCTGGTTTCCTTGTCTAGTTCTTTGATAAACTAATGTAAAACTAATAAATTGTAATTATGTGTTGGTTAGACTGTTTTAGTGTTTTTCTGAATCGTTTTGTTTAAAATCTGCTTATGTTTACCTTGGCGCCACATTCTCTCCACGGCAGTATATTAGAATGATGTTCATATGGTCCAACCAATATAACCTTTTAAAAGAAAACAACATCTTTAATTGAAACAGTTTTAATTAAGCAAAACTCACATGACACTAACTCTACCTTACGTACTTCGGTCATAAAATCATTTCAGAAACAAAAGTTTTGCTGATAGGATGGTGTGGCTTAGGGTAGATAAAAGTGAAAGATATTTGTTTGCGGTCTGGGAACACAACGGATGAATCTCTACTCCTGTGCATTGCACTCTTGAAGTTCAACGATGTAATAGATGCAACTGTAGGCCTTCTACAAGATGTATAAGAAAAAAAGTATCTCGGCATGTTTTTCAATTTGCACATCGCTCACAGAGACCTGGTCATATGGTTGCGTAATCGCTAGACACCATTGGGTACAACCAACGGTGTCTAGCGATTACTCAATCTCTCTGTTTCGGGTCCTTTCAAAATGTACAAAGCCTCAACAAGTTATTCCACTCGCTAACTCTCATCATCAGCCTTTTTGTCTGTCCACTTGGACGAAAGCCTCAACATGTTTCCATGCTGGATTTCGGCCTACCCTTCCACGCTGGCCTAGTGCGGGTTGGAAGGGACCCTGGTACCTAGAGTAATGTGTGCAGGTAACAGACCCGGGATGGTCCCTACTCTTTTCGATAAGGTCTGCAACTTTTTACGTGTTCAGGAATTACTCCCCTGATACACGGGACCAACAGCTTTACCATGAGGCGCCGGACACACATTGCATACACCTGCACATTTTACGCAATGGGTGGGAGCGAGGAGAAATTCCACAATCACACTGCTGCGCAATTATGCAATTTCCGACCTTATAGGAACTATTTGAGTATCACCAAGAAACCCGACTCTCGCGGGGCTCGAACCAGGGCCGCTCGGTCGATCTTATACTCTTCCAACGGTTCAGCGCCTTAGACCGCTCGGCCACCTCGCCATCCTTGCCACCTCGCTCGGCCACCTCGCTAACTCTAGATCAATATAAAACGATCACCAACGTACGTGCATTGTTTCAGGTAATACTAAGAGGCCTGGTTCCAAATCATGTATTAGCATGCGCACATAATCATTGCTCCTGAAAGCACACAAACTACCTACTTATAATATATAAATTGTATACCGTTCAGATGCTATCCGCTGGGAACGCGATGAACACCTTCCGAACCTAAGACCTATAGATAATATCCCAGTACGCACACAACGTCAATATTGTAATATTTAGTTCAGACAAAACCCTAGCGCCCTAGATGGTACACTGCACATGAAAGGGCTTATTATCCAGTCTATACATGTATAACATCCTTGTGCACAACGCAAGAATCCGTGTGTATTGATTTTAAACAAAGTGGGTTTCCGACAGAATGAGCGAGTATGCCTTCTTCTTATTGTATCCAAGCACAGTGGTTCTCAAATATGATCCAATCAGAGGTGGGTAAAATGTCTGGCTGCTTCACTGAATTCTGTCTGTGCATTGTTGTTCCAACATTGGGCAGACCAAGATATGCCTCACTGCCTGCGGGGCTGTCCCACAATCACAGGTAGTGTCCCGATCTGCTTCCAGGTAGCCCCACCTCTGCTAGGAAACCACAGATCGGTCGACCCTGGCTCCCAATCCGCGGAGGCACCGCGTCTCAGCCCACAAGGAGCCTAGCCAGCCCCAGGCGAAAGACGCCCACCTGGCCCAACACCAACAGATGTCACATGGTAAAGTCCCTCTTCCACAGGGTGACTCTCCCAAACTCCTCAGAGACTGCTCCAAGGGGTCGGACTCCGCCCAAGAAACTCTCACTGGATTCAAGGCGACCAGCCGCCACCGGTCTCCGTCCGGACATAGGGTGCTTAACATTAGATACTTGGCAGCTACCCTCCCGCATGCTCACTACACCACGACGGACGTCCGGCGGAGCAACCCCTGCCAGGATGCACAAGCCGTCCGCTGGAGTTGGGCGAAGACATCCCGCGACAAGCCGGTGTAAAAGTAATCATAGTCCGGCAGATATCATAGTCCGGGCTCCATAGACGACAACGGAATAAAGGGACCGACCGCTCCCACATAGGGCAAGCACACTCTGCTCATGAGTAGCACAGGGCAAGTGCCGCCGACCCCAAGGTATGCGGGCGAGCACCCCACCCTGTGCCAGTGAGTCTGCTCAAGAGTATGCATGCCAACTTGCCATATTGATTATGGTGGGCGTGTTATAGCGTTACAATACACTGCAATGCCTATCGAAAAGATTTATATTATAAATATCATACCGTTTTCTTGGCTCTCTCCCCTTCAAGTTGCATACACCTGACCAGTTTATTTACAGCAGCCGTCGTTCCACTTCCAGTAAAGATGAGCGCATACTCCTCGTCAGCGTTTACACATTTCTTGATAATTTGCCTGAAGGATAGATCAGTTTTTGATTGTATAAAAACTTTAAAACACAAATGTTTATAAGAGTCAACGCAACCATAAATGACTTAAAACTAAGGAGTGCTTCGTTACATCTCAGGAATGTGCGATGATGGTCTTTGTACTGAAATTAAGATTTTTAATATATTTTGTTTTTAATATATTTATTTGCTTTTATTTGATGGATAAAGCAATTGTTTCATTATCCGAAAGTCGTAGGTGCGAGTCCCGCTTCTGCCAACGTGTTGTATCCCTGGGCAAGACACTTTATCTCGATTGTCTTGTTCCCTCTCCATTTGAGAAATGGGAATATTGGCCATTCAGCGGCGCCCAAATGTATGAGTACATGATTAAAAAAGAACAAAACTTCATAAATATCATGGAACGTGTGTCATCCGACACGGAAGAGTCAACTGATTTGACGTATGTTTCCCGCTTACCTCGTCTATAATAACCAATATTAATTTCATTAGGCGAAACAGGAATTGATATACAGCAAGCAGAAGATTCGTTAAAATTTTCTGAATTTTTAAATAATATAAACGTGATCTTGACATAGAACCATTTGATTAAGCTAGGATAAAGCACCATTTATGATATTTTAAGATAAAATGATATAAGTTTATCCAAAACAAAATATTTAAGTCAACGCAGTGCCCACCTATATAGCATAAATATTTTAATATTAAAATAACACTTTCAGAAATATACTCAAATATCCGAATTTCCCCTTCCAACAAAATAATTTAACGTACGTAGTGAGAAAGGAGCGAGCACCGTATGCAGGATTTATTTTGGGTAGGTACGGACCTTTTTTTCGAAAAGAGTGGACTTTTTTTGATAAAGTTGACCTAACCACCCATAAAATGGTCCTTTTGCGACTTCTTAAACATTTTATCACCAAAAAGTGGACTTTCTTGTCAATTGTTTTCTAAAATTTTGACTTTTTTTTATCAAAAAGTGGACGTTTTGCCTCTTTTCTGGAATTTTTTTTTGGGGGGGGGGGGTGCGACCTCTGCGTACGGGCCTGGGAGAGAGAGAGATATCCTCGGGGCAATAGAATTAATTTGTTTCATAAAATTTTGTTGGTAGTGCCACGTCAGCTAAATCAGGCTGATTTAGTAACAAATGGCGCTTGGAATTGTATGGCAATCGTTTGTAATGGCTAGACATTGCCTACAATTATTGGATTTTCCACACAAACCTGATGGCGCTTGCAATTCTATGGCAATCATTTTAATGGCTAGACACTGCCTGCAACTAATGTAATTTACACGCAAACCTGTTGACAAGAGCGATCATTTGCGCAAATGTTTCTTCCCTTCGTTCTTTGGACTCCTTTTTCTTCTGTGGAACGCACTAATGGGCGCTATCAAATAAATCAGGTTGATTTTCTTCAACATGTTTACCAAATCGTATCAAGAGTCCACAATATTACCACAACACAGGGTTTACACTAATAAAGAAAAGTTTATTCTCACGCAGTAGTTCTTGACCATCAACCATGCTCCAGGAGCAGGTCTCCCTCACTAACCTCAAAGGGCAGATATTGGTTGTTCTGATCTTTTCTGGACTTACGATTGGGTCTAGCATGGTGTGAACTAGAGGACTAATATGCCAAGAGCAATAGCAAAACAAAGCCTCAAACCTGAAACAATACGAGATTCAACTGCTGTCTGGACTACGTCTTGAAAGAGCAATATAGGGGCTGCCCGAGGGGCTGATATTTGCCGAAGGCGTGCTCTTTTGTACAGTTGGGTACATAGCGATGATTACGGTTGTCTACCCGGTGATGCGATTAGTAAAATCATAGTCTGATTTTTTAATTCATGTCACTTCACGCATATTGTCGAGGGTATGGTTTCATTTGGAGGGGATGTGTTGATACCGAAATTGAAAAATGTGTTGATACCGAAATTGAACAATCGAAGATTCAGTGGACATGGTGGAGTAGATACATTATTAGGTGCAAATGTTCTAGTATTGCAGACAAAAGCCTGACATTTGGCACAGTTGATTTGAAATAAATTTAAATTTCATGATCCCATTTTGAGTTAATTTAGTAAATGTAATGTTTGATGGCCATCATGGTGTCCTGATTATGTGCGGTAGGTGCAAGGATTTGCTAAATCAGAAAATCGAAAACATCATCAAAAAACAGTTTTTTGCATGTTTGTAACAAGTACAGGTATAACATACCCTGCAAATGATAGGACCACAAGCAACCTAATAAGGACAAAATAGTTTTAGTCATTTCCTTTCATTCGGACACTTACTACAACACGTAACTGAATGGAGATTCCTATCTTTGAACACTGCCGTTTTCTTCCTTTTCTGTAATTTCGTCAGTTGGAAAAAGTAACTTATGAGAATTCTACAGACTTATGCTTTATTTTTCAGCTATTCCTGCCAAATTAATAGATTTTGACTCTTTCGGATAAATCACTGATAGTGTCTTTAAGTTAGTAGACATGTATTTGCTATGACACTACATCCGTATTCGTCGATCTAACAAACACCACTTTCGCTTTAAGGTTCTACAGCGATCAATAAGCACCCGATCTTACATGCCATACAACAAGTGTTTCTTTATGGTGCATTTATTGTTTCATAAAATTTTACTGGTAGTGTCACGTCAGCTAAAATCTGGCTGATTTAGTAACAAATGGCGCTTGCAATTTTATGGCAATCATTTGTAATGACTAGAAATTGCCTGTTTTACACGCAAAGCTGTTGGTAGGGACAATCATTAGCACAGGTGTTTCTTCCCTCCCTTATTTCAACTCTTGTTTTACTGTGAACGTACCTAAAGCCCGACAGAGAGGATGGCACATTCCGCCTATCATTCTTATATCAAATAAACAACGATAATTTCCTTCGGCATATTTTGTGAATGGGCGAGAAAGACAATAATAAGTTGTTACATTTGGTGTACAATTTGTGTGATTCCTTATTTGCATCTAATAAGCCTATTTCTACGTGTTGTGTCGCTTTGGATAGCCTGCATGGACCAACTGCGTTTGTACAGCGTAATTGTAGAGCTAATTGGTACAACTAGATAAACTAGTTAAAAAATTAGTTAAAACGGCCAAATGACCCCAAACTAGTAAAACTAGACATCTAGTGTCATCTGACACCCTAAAAGTGTCATCTGACATCCTAAAGGTGTCTAAAGGTGTCATTCTGACACTTCAACCGTGTCAAATTGACACCTTTACATGCTCATCTGAAGACCCAAAATTTGACACTTTTTTTCAGTGTAAGCCTTTTAGAAGCGTGATTCTGGTGTTTTTCTCTATGTTTTCAGGATCAAGGAATTCAGCAGTGTTAACAACATTAGATCAGTTGGTTTTGGTATTTGAACTTCAACATGGCCGTTGAAGCTGTCACTCTTTGCACATATATCTCATCTCTGGGATTTGTAGAGGCATGATCCCGGTGCCTGTGCCCATGTTCTCGGGGTAAAGGAATCCAATAAGAATATTCTTAACAGTATTAGATCATTAGGTTGTGTCATTTGGTTGTGGCAGCCATCTTGAATTTCAAAATGGTCAACAAATTACGTCTATTTTAACCCAGATCCTCGTCTCTGAGACTTGTAGAAGTAAGATTATGGTGTCTACCCCTAAGTTTTCAGGGTCACTTAAAACAATTAGAACATTGATGGTAATATGGCTCATTTTGTTGTGGTAGCCATTTTGGATTTCAAAATGACTGCACATTTGTAAACTAAAATATATAAAAAATATATCTTTGAAAATCAAAAAATATATAAGATGTTGGGAAGAGAGGATGTTCCCATAGCTAGCAAATATATGATGCGTCTATCATGATATTTAAATATGCAGCGGTGTAATCTAAAAGCGGTAACTGTTTTGAAGATTCACATATCAGTCGCACTGACCCTTCATGGTTATCTTTTGTAGTCAGAGACGCAAATCACATAATTATTTAAATACACTTATGTTTTTCCAATGTTATATCTCTATCGTACGTTTTTCAGAAGTGTGAAATTGAATGTATGTCTTTGAATAAAGGCAACTATATTCGCATGGCAACAATGTTTTTCTTAAAGGCTGACTCGGAGATTTTGAAATATATATTTTTGTGTATTAATTTAAAATATTTAACTAGAACTAAAGATAGTAAACTAAAATGCTCAACTCCAAAGTTTGAGATGAATCGGATTTTTCGTTTCCATGCAGTAAACATTTATGTATATTATAATAGTGCCATAGGATACTGTGCATAACAAAATTTCCGGATCCGGAATTTTATAACAAAGCTTTGATTTTCTATATGAAGGACTTAGATTTGGGCTTAGCTATTTCACACAGTGATTAGTATACGGACAAGCATTAGAGAGTGGCGTGGTCTAATGGTTAGAGAGCTTGCCTTTGGACCCAAGGGTCCCGGGTTCAAATCTCGGTGGGGACACTTGCTGGATTTATTCAAGGTACTCAATTCTGGATTTAATTTGTATAAGTGATATTGGTTAAAATCAGAATTGCCACTCTCTTCATGGTTCATTTGATATGGGCAAAAGCTCTCAATTCCCATTCGGTGTGTATTTGTATTTGATTAGTTTGTTTGGATGTTGCAACATGGCGCTGATTAAGCTGCTGCCTTGAAGTTGCATTGTTTCTGTTTGATTAGTTTGTTGTATGTCTCTGGCAATTTAGCCTACGGGCTACGATACGAGATTAAATAAACCAGTTATTATTATTACATTATGTATATGCAAAAAACACGATTGTTTGAAAATTGAGGGCGCCCTCATCTGGAAATCTCTGAGTCAGCCTTTAACATGTTTAAAGTTTAAGATGTAAACCTACAATATCTCTTAAACATCTAGTTTAACATCTTTTTAAATGGCGCTCTAAAGAGAACACGTCGCCTTACAGCAAATACTTAAAATACGAAATTAATATACAACATGACTTACGTACAGCATAAAAAGGAAAAATAACAAATCCAAAGTTTTAAATATCAGGAAATAAGAATACCGTGGCCTTCGTCTTGTACCATCAGAATTACTATCCAACGCATTATACAAATTTAGACCATCAGTAAGGTAAGATGGAGTCTGTCCGTGAGAAGTATTTAATATAGACATAAAGAAGGATTTTGTATCTCATACGTTCCTTAACAGGCAACCAACGAAGAGTGATAAAAGTTGTGACGAACTATGGTCACGACCCCAAGCGAACAAAAAACCCCGCGCAGCTTTATTTCGCAAGCGCTGGAGCCTTTTTGAGATATATTTCATTGGCGCCATATAGTAATGAGTTGGCATAGTCAATTTTGGACAAGACCAAAGATCGCACAGCGTGGTAGCAAGCATCAAAATGATAAACCTACGAATACGCCATAAATATATGGTAATGTGGTAATGAACGAATATGGTAATGTACACTCTTACAGATAGATTCAATCTGATTGAACATACTCATGGTGGAATCAAACAAAACCCTAAGGTTGTTTACAACCATAGATGCAGGAACAGAGGTGCCACCCAGATCTAACCGTATTGGAGGCAGATTTGTCAAAACACAGGGCGTGGCAAAGACAATACAGCCTGTCTAAAAAAAATGGTACAATCAGAAAAAAAATTGGTTAAAGGGGATGGCCCGATTTAAGTATATAAAGTTTTCATCTTGATAGAATGGACTTCACCTAAAAGCCCCATCTGTAAAGTTTCGCGCCGATATTTCAAACCGTTTTGATGTGACAGCTAGAAACGTGATTTTGTGAGCCCCACACTTTCGCTCGTAACTCTCAAACCAAACATCATTTAGCCCTAAGATTTCACAAGGTAAATGAGAAAAATAGTAGTTTTCTTCTGATACCAAAATTCCGACCACTTCCGGTAAAATCTTGGGTTCTGGGGACGAGGCTATTAGCGATCTGGCCATGGACCTTTAAATATGAAATTTCAAATTAAGTCATTATTACTTGACATAATATTAAAGAACAAACACCAGGCTTTCCAATGGTGTTTGTTTCATCTCATTTGCTTTTGTCAATCGAGAGATATAATCAATTTAGTGCGATATATCAAAATCGATTTTGTGCCACTTTTATGCATGGGCAGAGTTGTTTCGCCCAGCCATGCCATGCTGTCTTGTAGCTCACAAAAGATTGCAACTTGACAAAAAGAAACAAAACACAGATTAAATTTAGTAAACAAAGGAAGTCTTGTCTTATCGGCACAAGTTTTACTAGTCAACATAATCAGTTCAATTATAAAAATCTTCTTTTCATAAATAACAAACAATACAAATATTTATTGCACTCAATGAAATGGAGCTTTGAATGTATTACAAGATTGGTATCTGTTAAAATCATGCCCGAAGGAATGTAATTGCAACCAAAATAAACACTCCAAATCCAAAGAAACGGTTTAAAATATTGCACAATCTTTGTGCGTTTATTAAATGTTGAAGTCAATAAAAATTTGAATTTGGAAGCAAAGTATCAAAGTGGTGGTATATGAATTTGCGTTTCATGATACTTCAAGACCATAGAAACTCTGTCCTCCGGGTTGCTGTACGCTCATGGTTCTCTTCTGACAAACAACAGTATGTCGAATGTTATTCACTTTATCTTAAAGCCAGAACTTACTTATCATAACTTCCACCATTACGTAACTGTTTTCGAATCTTTTCGAGTTTCTTTATGAAGTTAATCCCTTTTTAAAGAATTTCATATCTGTTCAAGTGTGAATAACTTATGTTTAACTAATTCGTTCACCGTTTTCACTCAACCAGAAAGTGGCACAAACTCGATTTTTGTGTTCCGCAGTAAACTGGAGTTATCTCTCGATTGAAATAAGCAATTGAGATGAAACAAAAAATCCTGGAAAGCCTGGTCTTTTCTCTTGAATGTGATATACAAAACAACTTACTTATGTCGATATAAGTTTTTGATTGTATTATTTTTTTTAGACAGGCTGTACATTCTGCCTTTTCTTGATTCATCTGCAGCATGTTATTTGACATCCTGGGGTCCGTTCCCGAAACTCAGTCGTAAATCTACGTGAATACTATGTCATGCCTGAGTGGACACATTTGTCCAAAGCACTGTGTAACTGGTATGAAAAGGTCTGTTATGTAGGACATACGCATGAGTTAGTATACACGTAGGGTTACTCACGAGTTTGGGGAACGGGCCCCAGGTGTTTATGTCAGATATACAGCTTGGAATTTTTTGAAGAACATATCATCAGTATACGTGTGAAAGTTAACATCATGATTCCTAATGATGTCACCGATTGGATAAGTATACATTATGAAACCTTGCGGACCTACAACGGAGCCCTGAGGAACAGAGTAGTTGAAAATATGCTGCTTGGATATTTCAGAGTTAACCATCGTTCGAGTACTTCTGTCAGTGAGATATGATCTAAACCAGGTTTGTGTCTGTGATTCCAGAACAGGTTTCAAGCCTTTTAATCAAAATATCATGGTCAATGGTATCGAAGGCAGCACTCAAGTCAATCGATACAAGTAAGACGCCTTATTAGCATCCAATGCATGAAGGTGGTAATCTAAGCTGGAAAATGGTGCAATTTGTATGCAGATTGCAATGGCTCACCAAGATCAAGATCGCCAACATGCTACATTACCTGACGTGATGCTTCCTTCTCAATCAATTTGGCAATGAATTTGATATTGGCAACTGACCTATAGCACTTAAGTACCTCATGATTCAAAGATATCTTCTTAAGTACAGGGATAATGATAGAATGCTTCAACGTGTGAGGAAATATGCCTGTCAAGTGTCAAACGAGAACAGTTTACTATCCCGGTGATGAAAGGTATTATACATTTCAAGTTATGTTTAATGAGCTAGGAAGGAAGTGTGTCCATAGTGCAAGCCTTGTTGGATTTTTTGGTCAATTATTTCAGCAACTTCAGAGACAGATAGCGCTTGAAAACCTGGTATATAGCATTTGCAAATGTACCTGGGGAGATTCAGCATTGACAGGCATATTGTACCTAATCTTTTCAATCTTATCAACAAAGAAAGTCAGGAAATTATTGGCAAGATCAACGTCAGAGGCAAAGCCCTTGATGATGAATTCAAAGTGTTATGGAGAGAAGTTTGTCGGTAAAAAAGTTACGTTTAGCATCAACAATGAGTTTGTCTTTCTGAACAATAAGCGAATTGTAGTCTACATCAGAACGTGCTTTGCGCCATCTACACTCAAGACGCCTCTGAACCCGCCTCTCCTGATGGATCTTACTATTAGTACCAAGGAAGGCGAGTCCTGGTGGTATGCTCCTTACCGACAATAGGGCAAAGTTCATTTAGAACAGAAGATACAATGGTCTCGTTTAATCACAGAGTGTATCAGGATCACCACAATCAACTGGGACTGCACAAAGACGATCACTGAGGAGAGTGTTGAATTGATCAATGTCAAAATTACGAAAATCACGCAAGCTTTTTACAAACTTCATAGAAGGTGGTTTAACATACCGAACAGAGCACATGGCAATGTGATGATCCGAATACCACATAGGATGGACCACACAGCTATGAACAATATCATCATCAAGTCGAGTTATCACTAAATCAAGGGTGGGCCATGTTTATGTGTGGGTCCATGGACGCGTTGGCAAAAGCCATACGTAGATAAAGTGGATAAGAAACGTTTAGAGTCCCATTTATAGGGATTATCAACATGAACATTAAAGGCACCGAGAATGACCAATTGGCCAGGAGAATGCCATCAAGAAATTGCTCGAACTCATTCAAGAACTGGGAAGTAGTAAGAAGGCCATTAGTAGCAGACGGAGTGGGTCGTTACACCGCAACAAATTGAACAGACTTAGTTTTGTCAGTGCCACGAATATGTTCAAAAGTAGATGTTCCAAATATATATATATTTGTATTTTTAAGGACCATTTTACATTTTAAGCGTATTAGCAGAATAAAAAAAATCCAATATGAATTAATCAAATGTTGAGGACATAATGTCTCATACGTCATTTCACATCTTTTTCACATTTCTAGACTATTTCTTTTAAGATACAACCAAATGTAATGGAGATATAGAGTAATTGGAGAGTTCAAAGACGACGACCAGAAACGGTGGCGTCTAGAATTTTGAGCATGTAGACATAATGGAAAGGTCTTATATTTTCAATGTTCAAAGACTTACTTTTTATACTGCCACAACCAAATGACACAACATAATGGTTAAATACTGTTATGAATATAATTTTATTCGATTCCTTATTCCCCTAAAAGATGGGAATTGGACCCTGAATCATACCTCTACAAGGCCCAGAAAAGAGATATATATGGGCAAAAAACCACAGCTTGGCGGCCATTTTAGACAACGCGTTGTTACTTTCTCAAAACACGTTGCGGCGATATCGTTATGACCCTTATGGCTCGTGAGCCTTCACACCGTGTAAAGGATCGCAACGCGTTATAAAGTTTTTAATCTATAATCATACCTTCTGAGAAACACACACACATTACACGTAAACAAACACACACACGCGCGCGCATACAGACACACCACACAAACACAGACACGCACGCACACACACACAACACACCAACACCAACCCCCTCCCACCACACACATACACACCCCACACACACACCTTTTTTTTTTTTTTTTAATATTCCATTTTATATAACACACCAACCTTGCCTCTTCCCTAAAGCTTGTGGTCTGCCGTGCCATTATTCCAGTAGGTTTGTTGTGAGTGTTTGCATCCACCAGGATACAAGTGGGTGGTGATATAATTCTTCCATAAAATTTCAGAGGTCTGTGTGTTCATTTTTTGACGAAAAAGAAAATGGAATCAAAATAAATATTGTCAGAATGTTCGTTCTTCCATTGTTCTAGTGAAACACAAACAAGATTTTCACACGGGTTGTGGGACTTAAAGTTCAGTAAAGAAACCCTGGAACACCAAACCTCATAAATTAGATATCGTAAGCTACAAAGAAGGGTGGTCTACAACTGTAAGGTTCAAAATAAGGGGGTTTGGACCAAGCTATAGCGGGTCGGTCCAGTGTTAATTGATTATGAATGGATGTTATAAGATCGTATTTTGAATGAAATATAATGGGCAATTTCTTCTCGTTATGAAGACGTTTTTGTCTCGGACTCCATCAACCGAGGGTGACCCGGCGGGACGGCTTTCCAATTGCATCTTCAGAAAACTTCCTCCTGAAGTGATATAATATAAAATATTAAAAAATATCTTACAAATATGGGAGATCGACAGCATTTCCTTGGGGCGAGGTTTTTTTTTTTACAAGACAGTGGTTCAGAGCAGCTTTAAGGGGCACGGGGCGGGCCTTATTGTGTACCCGTAAATAACCAGACCGAGAAGTAGCTAATGTAATAACTTGGCGTAATTGCAAAAAACCAGTCCGTTTAGCGCTAGGCCCTCATCAACAAAGGCTAAAGTTCGTACTCCTAAGTACAGGCAAGGGGTGTTTCCGTAAAGTGAGCCATTGGACCACTGATGAATCAGAAACCCTCACGGAATAAGCCACATATGTTTATTCCGGTTAAGGTTCCGAATTCATAGTGGTTGTCAGAAAAAAGTGGGTCAAATTAATGGGTCACTTATGGAAACACCCACATGGAGTGCCTAAAGTAGTAGGTCCACCTGAGTAGAAAATATGGCTGTGTAGCTGATCATTATTTTACGATTATATAGACACTTTGTATTAAGGTGGAAATATTCCTTCTGTGTTAAGATCTGCCTGTGGCGTAGTCCTAGTTGGGAATAAAGAATAGTATAAGGATGAAGGTGTCTCGGATAGGATCCAGCCAGATGCACTGGTTATAAAGACCACAGGAAAAGTAACGCAGCATGTCTAAATACACCATAGGTTAAAACCATGGTTATGAACGAAAAAAACATTAAATGTATCAATAAGTGGTTTTCTTCTGCAAATGTTGACAACCTTTCCTGCTCCATTGTGATCATATCGCCAACACAATGTCCATTTTATATACGAAAAGGTGTCACATTTTCAAAGGTGCATCTGACGACATTATAACAAGTTACAATACACAACCATGTATTAAGTGCACACATTCATGCGCGAAGAACGAAGAATGCGGTCATTTCCGAATGGCAATCAATATGTCTATACCCAGGTGATTATGTCAACTCCATCAAAATAATGTTCCTTAGACACCATTCCATGGGTCTAAGGCAGTTGCTATTGTGCGGCTAGATCTTTTGCAGCGTGTGATACTGGATCCTACCATTTATTTGGATAGGTACGTGATACTTCAAATCAATGGTACTGACCTTACATGGATTCGGTCGTACCTGCAGAACCGCTCTTTCGTGTGCGCATGGGGATTGCAATTCAAAAAAGATACTCCCTGCGGTCTTCTCGGGGGTTTGAGGTTCTGTGTGGTCGGGCCTCTCTTTTCATAATGGAACATATACTATCGCATCAATCCATTCCGGAAGCAACCCAATATTTGCTACCAACAGGTATGCTGATGATGTGCAGCTTTATTTTGACCATATGATTAAGATTGAGGGCTGATGCCCAAAACATGCTGTCAAAAGACTCTTCGTTGTAAGTGATGAAATCAGTGAGTGGATGCGCTTTGTGGTAACAAACTCAAATTGAATGTGAAAAGGACAGAATTTTTCATCGCATGTTATCCTATACACAAGTCGCCTCAGAGATATTACCATCAGGGTCGGGACAGTGGATGTTCGTTCCCCAGTCCTCGGCAATTAAGAAACCTGGGTGTCGTGTTTGATCAGCCAATGTCTATGACTGAAACAATGTAAAGGTCATCTTCAGTCGTCACTTCCACCTTCGCAATATTTACCGGATCCGCCGCTTTATCATATCATTTGAGATTTGTCATCATCTCGTCCGGTTACTGATTTTATCTCGCATTATGCCAATATTGACTATGCCAATTCACTTTTTGTATGGCATGTCGGCCAAGACGGAGTAAACTTCAGATTTTGAAGAATCGAGCACCCAGGCTGGTGTTCAGATCTGTTAGAAGGACACCAGCCACCCAACTCCGTAAAGAGCTCCATTGGCTACCAATTAGTGAGCGCGTTGTCTTTATGCTTCTTACTTACAAGCCATTTCCGATAATTGCCATTCTTACTCTTGTCCGAATACCTCTGCTTTGTATATTCCTGGCAGGCCAGGATTGCGATCTCCAGATGACAAGACGCTCCCCACTGTTTCCCGCACCAAAAGGTCAGTGTAGTGACAGGGCTTTCAGCATGCGGCCCTACCTATGGAACTCTTTGTCCATCTCTGGTTCGCCACTCAAGGTCCCATTGTTACTTTTAGAAAGCTCTAAAATTCATATATTTCCTACTAAGTTGATCGTGTTCTTAAATTAGTTTTTTGTTAGTGCCTCACATGATATTTAATTTGGGGGGGGGGGGGTGCCAGCTGTTTTCTTTTTTTATTTTAATCGTTTGATGTTAGTACGGATCTCAGTGGTTCATCTTTTACAATACCTGTTGTTTTACTATGTTTTTAGGCTAATAGTAATTACTCCTCTATGTTGTAAAGCGCTTTGACCTTTTTTGAGAAGGCGCTTTATCAAATAACCGGTTTGTCCTTTCTTTATCTTTGTAACCATCAAACTTTTTTGCAACTTTTAAAAAGGGTGAGATTTTCTCCTTCTAATGGTATTGGTTGGCAATGGGGCAAAAAGGGAGCAATAATTACGGAAGAAACGTAACTCTTGATATAATTTTATGTTTTCGTGCAAAGACCAATTGTTTGTACTCCTATTCTGGGTAATTTAGTCAAATGCTGCGTTTACTTTGTTTGGGGGTCTTTAGATATCATAGTAATGCGCACGTACCTTGTTATATAGAAGGCATTCATGAATAGGAGTGAAATGAGGTCAGAATAATCGTGGGTGGGTTAGGTATCGACTTTTAGAAGATCAAGTTGAAATCTCCCATACTGTAGACTTGCTTTTTCTCAGTATTTAGTTATTAAGAACAGGATCAATATCGGCTATAAAGTTCTCGATACCAGTATGTGCTCTATAAACAGTTCCGACTACAACCTTCTTAGCATTGTTACATTCAATTTCAATAAAACAGGCTTCATAATTTGAGTTAGCATGGCAGAGTCTTTCTTATTTATATTTCCTTTGTTCTGAATTATACATAATACGCCACCTTTCTCCCGACCAATTCTGTTCGTATACTTAATATTATACCCCGGAATATTGAAATAATTCTTGGGTTTTCTTAAATGGGTTTCTTAGAGTCCGATAAAATCCACAGTTCAGTGTTTTTAATTCAATCTTTTAATTTATCAAAGTTTTTTGAAAGACTTCTTATGTTAAAGCATTTAAAAAATTAAAATCTCCACACCTTGCGTTGGAGTCTAGACAAAACTGATCGGAATTAAGATATAGCTTCTTTGAATGTTTATCATTATCTTGTTTTTATTACATCACTATATGTTTGTGTGTGGAATTACAATTAAATCTTAATGGGTTAAAAACCATTTTGTCGTATTTTTTGAAGTCCAAATCACTTACATTAAAATCGTGGGGACCTCATTTAGATTAGTTGTACATATCATCTATATCAGAGTTAGAGTCATTGTCTTGATTACAGTATTGATTCATTTGATGAATATTTACTTGAAAACAAGTAATGCACTGTACATAAGTTATAATTTAAACGCATAAAATATTATTGTTTAATGCATTCAAAATATCAAGCTACCATAACACTGTATGGGAAATGTTTTGTTCCCCAAAATAAGGGCGCATGTGACCAGATCCGGGACTCAAACGCCAAAACGACATTTTTACAGTGTAATTGCACTTTTGAGTCCTTTCTACAGTGATGTGCACGTTTTTGAGTTCCGGCTGACGGTCAAAACGTCGCTTTTTAATACCATTTCCAACAGTGTATATTTGTATTATACCTGTGTGTATAACTGCCCATCTTTATCACAGCTCAGGTCACAGTAATAATGGATGTTGTTATGGGCTATTTTTTTATTTATTTTTTATTATGTTTTATTTTTTTTTAGAAAAAAGAACAAACGAAAGGCAATGCAGTAAATAATAGCACATAATAGAAATTACTTATCAGAGTGTCGCCATAATTTCTTAGTTAAATAACTGAGATCTGATCAAATCACAAATTTCAAAACACATCATTTGATTGAGTTTCTCATCTTGATAGTCTATTTCATTTTACTCCATGAGTTCTGTTCAAGTTTCACTTAGTATGGATTCCAGTCACCGTGTCCTCCTCCGTTACCTTGAATCAGCACCACACGCGTATTGACAACTCTTTGCGCGATTTATTTTGTTTGCCTGAGTACGAAGCCTATAAGCATCTCAGCCAAACGCGCACGTTCACGTTTCATACTTTGGAGGAAGATCTTGTTGAACGCGAATCGAAAAATTTCCTATCAGGCATGTGGACATATCTGCAAATTACTGGTCTCGGGGCTGGTACTCCATTTACAATTTTCCTCTGTCGCGTTGGGAGTCTATGTACATTAACAGCGGTAGACTTACGAGCCTCTCCTGGGATAAACATACTCATTTACATACCTTCAGTGGCATATCTGTAACAAGTCCTCATCCTTACTTTCCGGAAACTCCATAAAAGAGAAGATTTAGTTCTTCTGTCATTTATTTTTCTTTCGAAGCATGCTGTTGTCCACGTGTTTTCATTTTCTCTTCCTTTCCCCTTCTGAATTGCTGGTAATTTGTTACATTCGAGGTCATCAAGTCTTTCAGCGTGAGACTCGGTGGCTTTTTCCATGTCACATACCTTTTCTTTTAGGCTACTGACTTCACTTCTTCCTTCCTGACTCCTCTGATTTTAGTTAGTTTGTCTGACCAATTCCCTTCTCATCAGTCATTTACATCACGGAATAGATAGCAATATATGCTTAAGAGATAAATAACACATTTAGTGTATTAACAGTGCCATAGGATACTGTGTATAACAAAATTTCCGGATCCGGAACATTTTTTAAAAAAGATGTGATTTTCTATATGAAGGACTTCGATTGAGCTTAATATTTCACACAGTGATTAGAATATGGACAAAGCATTATGTACAATGCAAAAACACAATTTGTAGAAATTGAGGGGCGCCCTCATCGGGGAATTCTTGAGTCGGCCTTTAAAGAACGCTGTGGGCTTTAATGGCATAATTACAATGAGGAAAATATATTCCAATTTGTTTCTTTAAACCGGTTAGGTTTTGATCAACAGGTCGAATGAGCATTTTGGTAAAAGCAATAACCCGAACTGGGAAAAAACAGTCACTGTCCCAATTTTACCGCATATTCAGTTCTGGTTTTAACTGGTCCAAAATGTCATTTTCCGACATGGTTTAGGCAAAATAATAAGGGTTCTGGTGTATTAGGCTAAGCATTAGAAACGGGACAAGAGTGATGTTAATTTTGGCTGTAATATTGATCAAACCCAGGTCCAAAATTAAAACAAGAGCAGCCTACGCTATAGACCCCTGATACCAATCATTGTGTAATACTAACTTTACAACTAGAATTTCGCGGTTCTCGGCTTCGCGATTCGTGAGTGGGCGGGGGGGGTGTTAGGTTCCGTACGGAACCTTATAAGACGTGACCTGTAGTGTAGTAAAACTTGTGTCACCTACCTAGGGCCCATGTTTAAATACCCCAGGGCCCTTTGCAACTTAAGTCCCTTTATTGACCTCCCCCGAGTCTCGGTCCTAACTGCCACAATGGTCCCTTCTCACTACACAAGATCCCCTTTTCATCTGTCTCAGAGCCCCTTCCCAGCTGCCACCGAGCATCCTTCTCAAGTATATAACTAAAATTCTCCTCATAAAACACAGGTGCCCTTTCACAACTACCCCAAATATGGCCAATTCCCAAATACTCATGGGTCTCCGTTCCAGACAACATGATCTTTTCTGAATTAACCCAGATTTCTCTCCCCAATTACCCCAGGTCCACTTCCCCAACTATCCCATGTTTCTCCTTCCAAACCACCCCAGGGTTCTCCTTTCCCGAACAACCCCATTTCATGCCTCTACAGCACTCCAGCACTGAGTTACTAATACTTCCAACTCGTTGAAGCATAGGCCTAATTTAGTTCTTGAGGTCCCTTTTGGGAAATCGTTTGCCTCAGAAGCTTAATTTGAGCCGAATTTAAGTTCTAAAGTCTGCATCTGCATATTTTGTCCAAATCCATTTCTAAGGCCCTAATTTAAAAGACAAAATCAGTTCCCAAGTCCCTAAGTTCAAAAGTCGGGCAACACACATCCCTACCCAGAGTGCCCCCCGGTCTCTCGCCCTCTCACTCTTATACTCTCCCTTTTTCCTCAGCTGAATTTGAGCCAAATTTTAGTTCAAAAGCCTCCAAGTTTCCTCCATTTTTTCTAATTCTAAGGGCCCTATTAAAAGACAAATCAGTTCCCAAGCTCTTAAGTTGGAAGTCGGCCACACAAATCCGTACCCAAAAAAGTTGAGTGCCCTGCTCACCCCCTCACTCTCATATTCTCATTTCCAATCTACATGTACATAGTATTCCATATACCTAAAAAAATATATTGACAACATGTCATTTTAAGATATCAAATTGGACTGATTTTTTCTCATTTACAACATTTTTGGATTATAACTAACTCTATCCACAGCATAAGCAAAATTATTTTAATTTTATATATTAGTTAGCAAGAAATAAACATTGTCAATTATGACGATAAATAGTATAGGCCCATGCATAGCAGGGAAGCCCCAAGGAGCAGAGCACTTAAGGGCCAAGGACAACAAAACATTGCATTATAATGCATGTGTGCACCATATCCCACAAACAATATGGGACCTTGATGATCACATATTTATTTCTGCTTATATGCTTGTGTATGGATAACTCACCCCACAATGTATTATGGGTATTGGAATTTCCATGCTGCATTTCTGCAAAGCCTTAAGCCAGCCACCAAAAAAAAAACACAATTAGGTGGTAATCTTTATGAGATTAGAATAGTAATCTATTTCACCATATCCCATTAACACATAGATGAGACCTCAGCATGCATGGTACAAATTGTGATGTTCCACTATTTTACCAGCATTCGTTTGGTAATTTGAAACAATGTATAATGGGGTATTGGATTTGTTTCATCGATTCTTAAACTTCTTTAGACCACAATGCAAGTTGAACCATCTTGCCAAAAAAAAGGTAACATTCTGGTCGAAATTAAAAAAAAAAACTTTATATTCGTCGTCAGTAATACATTCAAAATTCTGAGGTGTTATAAATCCATCCCCAAATGCCTTCAGAGTCCCAATAGTTTCTATGTATTTCACACTCTCTCTCTATCTCTAGGCACACTCTATGTTTTATCAATATGATACCCCCCATTTAGGGAACATGGAATATTCCACATTGGTGAGTCTCTGGATGTATTTCATTTCTGGAAACTACTTGCCTCACAACGTCAAAAATTCCACCTTTTCCCTTCACAAAAAAACAAAACAAGCTTTCGGCCCTGGAGAAGACTTGCAACACATAACATATACAATTTATAGCTCCAAACACCGCTTCCTCTATCCACAACCGTTAACAGAAGTCCTATTTTTTGTTACAGTGCAAAAGGCAGTATCTACCCCCAATACGTGCACACTCTTACTGTACGTTCGGTCGGCACCATTTTTGATTTTCAAAAGTGGCAACAACTTCAATATTACAGACTAACGTCTGATAAAAAGCATATGAGTACCTAGAATTAAATTCTCGTGGAATAAATTACTTAACAAATTTCCAATTTAGATCCCAGATCAGAAAATATCAACTTGCATATCAAAATCAAGGATAAAACACTAATTATAACATGCGTGTCGTAATTTGTGTTCATTAAGAATATGGACTATAAATTTTAAAGAACATTATTAGTTTGATTGATTTTTTTATTCAATATCTAAGTTTGGCTATTCTAATGATAAGCCTTAAGAAGATTGAAGTTAAAATATAAAAGATGTATTTAAAATCATTAAAAAAAGAATTTAGCTGATTATTAAATGTCAGGTATTTTGGCCTATTTAAACTTAGCATCCGAAGAAATCTAGAAAAGATCAACACCTGGCCTAACAAACTATTAATAATATTCAATAGAAATTAAATAAAATTCCAGGGTAATAATTAAAAATGTGGACAAAGCCACACGTTTATCACTTGGTTTCCTATGTTAGTGATTTTGATAAATTTCGACTCCGAAATGTATAACTGGCTAGCAGCCTATTTACCATGTGGTATGTAAACGCATAATTCTTTTAACCTGTGCAAAAGAAGACATAATGTCAGAGTAGACAAAGTGATACGTTCGTTATTCCTACCACATTTTACGTGATTTGATCAGTTTTGATGAATTTGTCCCCAATTTATCCACTTTGACTCAGAACAAATCTGTAAAGTTAAATGGCTAGCAATCTTTTCACCTGATGAAAAAGGCAAAACTTATTATGGCCTTGTCATTTTATACCACAAATCTGGCACTTAAGCCAAATAGCTTTCTATTAACTTACTATGACCCTTTGGTGTAAGTGATTTACTATTTTGGTGACAATTTGGATTATTTGGTCATTTTGATCTAAAAATAGGAAAAATAGAACGACAATCACTAAAGGTACTTATTGACGTTTCCTTGAGCTGTAACGGCAAATGTTTCCTTGCAAATTTTTGTGAAACGAAAGGTAATGGACTGAGGTATCCATTTTTGCCCATTTTTTTTGGGGGGGGGGTAATTTTACCCATACCCTTACCCCCCCAGAATCTATAAATCGGAATGGATTCCATTTTATCCACTTAAATAACTCCTTTGAAGGTGAATGGACATGTTCTAATCGATTATTGTAAAAATGAATGTATTTCGACTGATTTACCTATTTTGGGACATTTTACCTTTCTTTTTGGCCATTTTTGAGACCAAAAATTTGAAATCAAAAATGCTTCTAATTTTATCCATTAAATAGACTCCCGGTGAAGGTAAATGGACGTGTTCTGATAGATTATTGTAAGAAAGGATGCATTTCGACTGATTTACCTATTTTTTGTGGAGACAATTTTGACCCCAAAAAAAAACCCTTATACATTGAGAATGGGCTTCCATTATATTCACTTCAATATATGATCCTTTGAAGGTAAATTGACATGTTGCGAGAGATGAATTTGAAGAAAGGAATTGCATTTTCGACTGATTTACGTATTTTTGGACAATTTTTGAACTTTTTTTGGCCATTTTGGAGGACCCCAACATTTATAAAGTGGAATAGCTTCCATTATATTCAGTTAATATGACTCCTTTGAAGTAAATTTACATTTCTGATAGATTATGTGAAGAAAGGAATGCATTTTGACTGATTTGCCTATTTTTTTTGGAATTTGGGAACCTTTTTTGGCCATTTTTTTATACCCTCAACTAAAAAATGTACAAAGGCCAACACCCCATACGTTTATGTAGCCTCCCATGGTGGTATGAATCCACTATGTTGGACCTTTGTAACAACAACGCCGTCAAAGTCATTATATTTTGGTCCCTTGGCCGGCCGTCTAATATAGTGATGCCATGTATGACAGGCTAAATCCTCATACTTCGTTACAACCTATTTTTGGTCATAATTATTTTTAATTATGTTTTTTCGGGAAATTCGTGGTATTTACTGAAAGCTTTTGTTTTTCATTCAACAACTGAAAATTTAGGTTTTAGGTAAAACTTGTTTTTTATTGAAAAAACTTGTTTGAGCGCGAAAAGCTCTAAATATTGACGGAAAAGTTTTTTCATTCAAAAACTGAGCATGACAAGTACTAAATTTTGCATTTTGGAGGTAGGCGAGATTTTTTTTGAATTTGTATTTGCTAAGCTTAAAATTATATATCTTTAAGTAAACTTGTTTAAAAAAAAAAAACTGAGGTTTTTACTGAAAACTGAGTTTATTGAAATATTTTTTGAGAAACATGTTTTCAACAGCATCATTGATCATCGTTAAACCATATATATATGACACGATATCGTGTCATGGCCACCCCCTGCCAGGCATGAATCATTGCGTTAAAACGTCGCGGCATACTTTCCACAAGGTGTGTTTATGATGTCATTGGTCAGAGCCTGAGCTAACCTCCTGACCGGTAGACTGTCCCACAGGTCTCGGCTCTGTCTTCAGTATCAGGACACAGTAGGTTCATTAACTAAAATAACATTTTTAAAAATATAATGATTATTGACAACATATCGATTGGTTTCAAATAAAAAAAAAAAACTCAATCCTAAAAGGATCAGGCGGGCCTCCTGCAACCCTTGGGCATCGGTCCGCTTTTAATACGCGCTGCCACATTTTTGACCCAATGGCAGCCCATACGGCCCTCAAACGAACCAACGTGTCCACGATTAACAAATTTAAAAAAAAAACACTCGCACGTACGCACAGTGAAAGAGGACCGAGTGGATTTGTTTGACTCAAGAGATGTAGTCTTCATTACCATTGTTATACCACAGACCCTGAGAGGGTCTAGTACAGTGTGACCCATAACAACTTTACCCACAATTAAAGTGATATTTTTTCCACTTTTAATGTGATATCTGTGGATTTTTTTTATCCTAAAGAATGGGTAATTGAAAAAAATAAAAAAAGTAAAAAATTTTGTCATTTTGGTTGAGTGGTTCTCTGATCCCGGACAATAAGTCGCAAAACAACTTGGTCTGCAGTTGTGATAAATAACCATGTTTTCCATGCTTGCTCCCTGATATGAACCCTATTGACCGGGCCGGCGGAAGCAAATTGAAAGTGTTTTGCGGGGGCTAATGGAGTGTCCGTGTAAGCATGTAGCTCTACAGAGCATACTGGATAACGGCGTGCAGTCCTGCCTTCCTGAGATTTTGGCCCGAATTAATGCTCCAGGTCCCATGGTTTCCCCCTCCTGGGGGGGGGGGGGGTCATTTCAGTTCACAACTATGCTGAAGTTCCGTCAGTGAAACTGAGGGGCTTTCTGGGAGAGCATAAAATACAAATAATGGGGTCATTCAGTGACATTTTGAATAAAATGTGAGTCATCAATGAGCGGTAAAAAGGGGTTTTTCAGTGACAGGTTTTAATAATAATAATAATATTTTATTTTAAACACGGTTCAACCATTACAATACATGTTCTTCCACATCCGTGTACAAAGTTATGATACATGTTAAAATGATCTAATATTGGATAAATCACAATTATATTACACCCAGAGAAATGTTAATGCAACAGTTTAAAAATCTTCACTTTTAACAATTGATATAAAAAAAAAAGTGCACTTCGAAACACTACTGAATGCAGACCGAAATTACCATCTCTCACCGCACGTACACACACATACATGAACACACCACATCCACACACACACACACTCACCCACACCCACCACACACACCTCACCACCACCAGACCACACACCACACACACATTCAACATACTGACAGCACACACACAAACAAGTTATGAATACATATTAAAGGTGCGATGTCCGATCGTCTTTGGACCCCCCGATTTACCCGGAAGTAGTATGCGATGTTGGTATCCGATGAAAAGTCCGTATTTTTTCTCTCCGTCGTTCTGAAATTTGACCCTCAAATCCATTTCATTCCCAATATATACCAAAAAACCGCCGTTTTTAGTGGTAACCATCACTATTTGCACAGTAATTGAATAGGCTTTGCAACCTTGCCATTATTGCTCTACCTTCAAAACCGCAAGTTTTTTCCCACGGTACTTGATGAGGTGTATGTTGCCAGGTGCCGTGCTCTCATATCATTAAGAACACAAACCATAAATCGGAACAACACCTTAAAAATGGTATCAAGCATAATATTTAGAACTAATATTGGTTAAAAACTACAATTAAATTAAATTTAAATGTTTGCCGCACATGTCCGCCACCTATTTTTAGGGATTGCCTCCCCGGGCAATTTCTACCCAAATTCGAATTTTAACTAGTTTAAACTATCGGATTCCTCTATTATTAGAATATACGTTCTCACTGAAAACCAATCACCATGGTCTTCAATTGGGGAACAGAGGACATTACCCCTTTCCCACTTTTGAAGGGTGTGATGTAACATTGTCAGACTCCTATTGTGTATAACGTTTGACATCGTCCCAGCAAATTAAGGATATGAAACCCCCTATTCAAGCCGCATATTTCAATGGTAGTAATGGCGTTTCAGATTATTCAATTGTGGGTGTAATCCACCCAATTCATGCCAATATATCACTGATACGGCATTCCTGTTTCTGGAATTATTGATTTCTGCCCGTTTAGATGGAATATTTTTTTTACTTTTTTTCAATACCTAATTCTCCTTGGCTCAATTAATTTTTTCGTAAAAATGAACGTTATTATGATATTCATGCTTACAGATATGTTTCCCTTTGCGTGTAACCTTTTTTTGTTCCCGGCGCTCAAGTTGGTCCGCCGAGTGGCTTGTACTAATATACGCTCAAGTCACGTCGCGTCGCGTCCCGTCACGTCACGTAAAGTTACGTCGCTTTGGAGTTTCCCCTCGTTAGTGAGTTTATTTGTATTATAATTATCTTTTCTTCCGTGATAGACTATGATTATGTTTTGGTTAGCGTAGTCCTGTTTTACAAACTTGTTACTGTATTACTCTATTGGAAGATAAACTCCGGATACTATCAACTAAAGGGACCAACCAACTTGGTAACTTGAACTTCAGTCGAATATTTTCCTCCTTAATAGCCCGGATGTCATAGCCTCATGTACTAAGTTTTTCCCTGGTCGAGGGAAAAATATTTCCCCTCCCTCTGACTCCCATATGAGGAATGGCTATTTCCCGCTATTTTCTCAGCCATCATAGTGCAATATGATGGTCATCATTTTTTTATTGTCACCGATCGTGTGCGCCTCTTGACCCCTAAGCCATCACCAGACATGTGCCAGACACTCCGTCGACCACCTGTGTGTACGCGCACACGCCGCAGCTACAGTAGACCCACCACGTTTGGGAATATCCCGTTCATTCATTACATGGCGATTCAGCTTTTAATTCAATTATCGACTGCAACAACATTGTGGACTGAAAACCGCATTTTCTGTCAGAATTTTCTTAAATTTACGGACTGTTCGCAAATGATCTAATGTTTCAACTTTTAGAGATTATCTAAATATTTTTGCCGATTTTTTATCCAGCAAATTCATGACAACCTACAAATTTAACAATTCCGTTCAAACGGTTAAATTACATTTAAAATTTATCACGATATTAATTGTTTGGTTTTT
>JAMKCH010054886.1:0-37527 GCA_023653785.1 Ophioderma brevispina | reverse complement strand
TACTGCTGTAATGGTGGCAACATTGTGTGCCTGTTAGACACCTATAATGCAACTTCCACCTAAACGCATAGAGTAGCACTGCAATAGGTTTTATTGACGTTTTGTTAATCACCCGTACATACAGAGAAAACAAGCACTGATTTAATGTAACGTTTTTTCTAATTGTGAGGAACTGAGATTGAATTTTTCTACAGGTGTTTTGTAAAGGAAGTTCCTTCTTCTGACTCCCCCCCCCCCCACATTTATAACCTAAAAACAATGTCGTATTTTTACCAAATCTTTTCATAATTTTTGTTAGCTCCCCTAAACAATGACAAAAAGTGGTTTAGACCATGGGGGAGTTAGCACCTTACTATATCGTCCCCTGTTCGGAAAGGCCATTTTTATATTTTTATACTCTACCATGCGCCCATTGCCTTATGCCCCTAATTCCTGACCCTGAGCATACTTAAATTTTGTTAGTCATAAGAGCCTATGTTTGTTTTTCCAATGTAAATGGCACATGTGGCAGAAAATCACTAATTTTTCAGGGGGGGCAATATTCCCCACAGGGTGAAGCCTGCTCCCTGCCCCCTGTGGGTATCCATGAACTGACCTGAATATCATTTTCAAATTGAAATCTTTTTTTTTTTTTTTTGTCAACACCTCTAAATCTCTTACTTTATCCACAGTCTAAAATGGAAAATATTGAGAACTGATACCCCCATGACCTTAAAAAGTTAAACCCCTCTTAACTTGGCTACACTACCATTTGGGAGGTTGACTGAACTGCTAAAAGGTGCAATTTTTTTAGTCAAGTACTACTGCATATTTAATGTTACAAATCCTTTCATATTTGGTTAATTCACTAAAATTTACTAGCTGTAATCGATAAACTTTTTGTGTATCGATATGTCGGAAAACAACCATCCGACTGTAGATAACATTATCGATAAAATCAAAGTTTGATACACAGGCTTGAGTAGTACAACTACAAGTAGGACCCGGGAGAATCCGCGTTTAGAAAACCCGAATTCCGTGAGAGATTTTTGGCAATTCCATATCCAAGTTAAATCAATCGACCATCACGTCAATCACAAATACAGAAAAAAACCTGTCACTTCGACGGTCGCCATTCTAATGTTTTGTGGAAATTTTTCTCAACTTCCGGGTTGTTACTCGGAAAGTTTAGGTGTCCGAGAGTGAATTTGCAGATCGTAATCAGAGAGCTGGCAGTTGGGTCTGACCCTACATTTTTCTTTTATTCCACTTTTTATTAAGGCGGCCTTTATAAAGACAATTACCCCCACCCTAACAAAGCATGAAAGCTAGCCCCAATTAGGAATCGGACTGTTAGTGTTATACTAGTTCTTGTGATCATGCCATGGGTTTACTATTCTCGCGTGTATCATTTCCACTCATTACATCACTACACTCCGAACAAAGGTTTCCTTTGGAAAAATTGCTTGAAATGTACTCTGGTAAACGGAAAAGCACATTCGCTACTAAAAGTCTAACAAGTTTTGAATTTTTGGGAGGTGAAAAGAATGAACTTGTTGAGAGAAGTTGCTCGTAAAATAATCACACCCCGCAAGGCCGAGCTAAGACCAGTCATTTTAGGCCGCTAGAGATTTTCTCTTAGGGTTTGTACAGGTTTGTTATGGAGATGCGCAGTAGACGAGTTCTCGTCATTTTCAGTTTTGTTCGCGCATTGAGGTGCTGAATATTCAAGCCAATGTGTTTCAAATCTACGGTCAGAGTAAGGTCACAGGATCGTATATGTTTACCGATTGGTTAAACAGTTATTTATGGAAATTTTTTACCGATGACGTTGCATCATTGTAGTATTGCCGCTCTAGGGCGGGCATTTTGGTTTTGCAATGCTTACACAGACGGTAACTTTCTTATTTATCGCACCATTTCTCTGAGAAATCCGCAGTGGTACCAGACATCGCTAAGCTTGGCTCATTTATTCTGGAACTCTACAATTTCAACATTATTTGGAGGGTCTTTGGATGCTACCCTGATGTTGTTTTTGATTGTGAAGCCATTTTAAAGGCAAATTGAAGTTTTTTTCCTTATTTTAAGCATGTATTCCGTTTTTTACATTTACCTTTGATGTCGTTTATTATCGATACTACCATTTTGTGTATCGACATGTCAAGTTTTAAAAATATAGCGGCAATCGATACTTGTGACAATTGATTACAGCACTAAAAATTTCAAAATGGAAGGCATGGGTAAAATTAACTTAAAAGTAAAATGATTCTTGTAAAATGGGGTTGTTCTTTTTTATCAAAGTCAATTGGTGCCAAATTAAGTGATTTGGGTACCCAGGCACCTTTGGGTACCCAGTGGGTACCTGGGTACCCACCTGAAAATTATATCAGGTACCCGGGTAGACAATTACCTGTTAGGTCACAGCCCTAAAATGCAGTTAAAGTACCACCATGGGTTGCTGCAACTCTACTTCCCTTTCACCAAACACAACCACCATGCATTTCAACTTCCACAGGACCCACCAGCATAATAAGTGAAACTGGTTTCTATTCCATATACCTGCTTCCCCAGGTCTTCCCCAAACAGTCTGATTTCCTCCTAATCTAAAACCAGATTAGGTGTTTCTGTTTGTTAGTTCCTGGTTTAGCTCAATGATCCGATGTGATTGGATGTGATTGTGCAATACACAAAATTCACAACTTTTTTTGACATTTTGGTCTCTCTTACCTGGCGTAGATGTACAACATAACCGGATGTTTCCACCATAGGGTTCTTCTTGTAGTGCTCTACTAAGTCAGCCAGGGTCTCAAATTGTTCTCCTCCTCCAACGTCATATTTTGAATCCTGTCAAAAAACAAAATAAGGCCCTGATTTATCCTCATACTTTATACTTGGGTGCTCATTTGCTATAGCCAGCAGCTACATACAGCATTTTGCTAAACACAGAAATGCAGTTGTTACAGCAAAACCATCACTAATGTCCTATATACAAGGATGAGAGCAACGACTAACAAAAATGCTTGAAATTGATTCAACACAGCTTGAAAATGTTTATTTCCCAATACTTTGTACAAGGAAGATGTGAGGAAAAATGCCTAAAATCAGGTAAAAGCATGACAACTCAATCCACATATAGTAAGAGGAACATATTTTGGCAATTTTGAAAAGACACTTCTTGAGCCTTTGGCCATATTATTGCGGTTGCAAATCAAAATATTTTTATCAATATAAAAATTTTAAGGAATAGTTAATCAAAAACATGGAGCAATTTTGCTGTGGAAGTAAATAAGAAACATCTTGAGTGAAAGAGTTGCACTGCACAAGTTGGATTATATTTTAAGCATTTTTTTGTCAATTTTGCCATGAGAGTTTTAAGATTTTAATCCAACATGATATTTTTGACTTTTCCTTACCCCCTACACTTTTTAACTGCGACCCTTAAAAATCACATTAACATAATTTATGCCATTTTGTAAAACAAAAAAATACAGTTTGCATTTATATTCATGGACCTGTTATCTGATTTCTTGCTAACACACATCCCTTGCAAGGATGATACACTTTATTTTTCTTCTTTTTTTAGGGAAAAGACTTCATTGTACCCCCCTGTATATATTTACATGATACAAAATGTATTTTATTTTGGCCTTGTTCATCAAAAAAAAAGGAAATATAAAAATCAACAGCTAATTATTCCCCCCACCCTACCCAAATTTATGTTGCAATGTAAATATATGGGGGACCCGGGGGGTTGGTAAGGGTACATATGGAAGTCTTGCCTGCTTTTTAAAAATCCATCTAAAAATAATCGTTTAGGACTCAAAATTGACCAAAATCATTAGAACAAAATTTATCGCCCTTAAAAAAGTCATCAAGCTGTCTGTGCAACTTTTTACACAATAAATATTTACCGCAAACATCGAAAGTGCGAGATTTCACCCCCCATTCAATAAATATTTATTTATTCTACCAGTCATAAATAGCCAAGATGTTTTTCCTTCTGAACCACTTATTTGATTCGTTGAACGCGTTCATTTTCATGTGATATCCGTGGACAGAATGCCAAAAACGACTACTTGATTGAAACCACTGTAGCTCGGTCTCTACCTCACAGAGGTGAAGACTTTGCAGCAAAATAAAATTAAAGACCAGACATCAAGATGCAGTGGCCATTAATAGCTTTATTTTAAAGCTAATTGTTGCTCATTAAAAAAATAGGCTTCCTCCCCGCTCATGCCTGATGCACCCGAACCCTCCCACATGAGGTCACAAGGTGACATGAGGTCACCAAGGTCACATGGAAGTCACAAAGATCACTCACCACGTCCCCCCCCTCCCCAATGCACCTTTACCCGACCCCTTCCCCGAAGCAACCCACCCTGACCTCTCACCGACGCACTCCACCACCTCACAACACACTAACCTTCCCCTCATAAAAACCCCACCCTGTTCCCTCATAAACACCCCACCCTTCACTGCCTATGGCACCACCCTCCCCCGCCCAACCATCTCAACCCTTTCACCAAACACCTCACCCTTCCTCCTCCCTAACCACCCCAGCCTTCCCCATGTCAGGTGGGTCACTGAGGTTCATGGGGGTCACTGAGGTCCAAGGGGGGTCACCAAGGTTAATGGGGGTCACAGAGGTCGCACGGGTGTCACCAAGGTCGCATGGGCTCACCAGGGTCACATGGGGCACCAAGGTCAAATGAGGGCCACTAGGTCACATGAGGTCACACATGGTCACATGAGGCAATCCACCATTTTACTGATGCACCTTCACCGCTCCTGCCTGATGCACCCGACCCCTCCACAATTGAATGGCCAGCAAGGTGACATGAGGTTACCAAGGTCACATAAGGTCACAAAGATTACAAACCCCTCCCCGATGCACCCTCCCTATCTACCACACCCCTCCCCAACGATCTACCAGTGTCCCCTCCCCAATGCACCTTCCCTTCCCGATGCACCCCACCCGACCCATCCCGACGCACCCAACAACTCTCCGATGCCACGCCACGGCCGCCCAACCCGAACCGGCACCCCAACCCCACACGGGGCCGGCCGAAACACACCACCCGGCACGGGCGCCGCCCGAACCGGGCCCAACCACCCCACACTTCCTCCTCTTCCCCATGACTATGGTCACTGAGGTCACATGGGGTCACCGACCCGGTTCACATGGGGTGTCACCAAGGTCCACATGGGGTCACAAGGTCACCATTGGGTCACCAAGGTCACATGGGTGCACGCAGGTCACAGGGGTCACCAAGGTCCACAGGGGGTCACCAAGGGTCAAATGGGTCACCAAGGTCAACTGGGGTCACCAATGGTCCTGGGGGGTCACCAAGGTCACAGGGTCACCAAGGTCACCATGGGGTCACCAAGGTCACATGGGATAACCAAGGTCCATGTGGGGTCACTCAAGCTCACATTGGAGGAAAAGGGTATTCTTTTTGTCGTTTGATTCTGGGTTCAAACCCCACCATCCGCCATAACACCCTCCCAACACCGCAATCCCATCCACTCCCACCACTGCAACTACCCCACCCTCCCCCAACACACGCAAAGCGAACCCCCCCCAACATGCCACACCCCCGCCCCCCCCGCCCCCCCATCTCCCCACCCACCCCCTCCCCACACCCTTCAACCCCCCACCACCCCCCCCCCCCCACCCCCGTCCCCCCCACCCAACCCCCTCCCCACCCCCCCCTCCCCCCCCCTCCCCCCCCCCCCCCCCCCCCCCCCCCCCCCTTCCCCCCCCCCCCCCCCCCCCCCCCCCCCCTCCCCCCCCCCACCCCCCTCCCCCCCCCCCCCTCCCCCCCTCCCCCCTCCCCCCCCCCCCCCCCCCCCCCCCCCTCCCCCCCCCCCCAACCCTCCCCCCGCGCCCCTCACATGGGTGTCACCAAGGTCACATGGGGTCACCAAGGTCACCTTGGGTCACCCAGGTCACATTGGGTCACCAAGGTCACATGGGTCAAGAAGGGTCACATTGGGTAACGAAGGTCACAGGGGTCAACAATGGTCACATGGGGTCACCAAGGTCACATGGGGTACCAAAGTCACATGAGGTCACCAAGGTCAAAGGAGGTCAATCACCCAAACCATCCCCACCTGATGCACCGACCCGCTTTGCCTGAGGCCACCCGACCCCTCCCCAATGAATGGACCAAAGGAAACATGAGGTCACAAAGATCACCTTACCCCATCCCCGTAGGCACCCTCCCCCATCTCCACACCCCTCCCCAACTATCTCCCATGCCCCGCCCAATGCACCTTACCCTCCCGATGAACCCACACGACCCCTCCACCGACGCACCCAACCACCTTCCCGACGCACTCCACCACTTCCCAAACACCTAACCTTCACTTTTCTTAGCCAAATCCCCACCCTTCGTTCATCGCTAAAACACCCCACCCTTCATTTCCCCAACACCCCAGCCTTCATCCTCCCTAACACCTCAGCCTTCCTCCTCCATATGGATTCACACACAAGATGTATTGGCATTGCGTTTTTCATGTAGTAAACAGTCTCTTCGGCACTCGCACTTAGTGACACATGTTCGTTACTGGTCACCGTAACACTCTTGAAGATATGACGTCATCGCTAACCGCTGCAGTATTCACGAATCGCATTTATAACAGGAAAATATAAACCGTTGGTCACAGTTAGGTTTAATTATGTTTAGAACTAGTAATCCCTTCCCGGCATGCATTTAGAGCAAAGAGAATACAACGATGGCCATTACAATTGCATCCAGCTGTGGAAGCTGCAAAATATAGGACTTTTGTGTGGTAAAGTGAGGTAACTTTAAAGGCTTACGATCACAGTTGATTTCAATCGCTGCGGATATACAAAAAAAAAAAAAATTTTAGTGTAAAAATAAGGTATAAACTGGTAAAAGGAACTTCTACCGTGATGACTTTTTAATTGGGGTAGAGCGGTCCATAACGAAACGTCATTCGATTAAAGAATGCGTCGATTTCGCTCGTATATTTTAGGGTTGCATGCGAAAACTAGTCTAAACTAAATGTGAAGTTTTATTTCTTCCCAAGGACCATTGTAGCCATCGACGCCGGTGGTTTACAGGAGGGTGGGGTAGGGAATGAAATTATTATGTGACTATGTCAATTTAAGGAGGTATATCTAAAAAAAAGGGGGGTGTGTGTTACCTGTGCTGGTGGTAAGCTTTTGTATTGTCACTTGGTTGGGTTAACAAACATGTGTTTTTGTTATTGTGCCGAGTGACATAACTTTGACCCGGATACGAAAAGGAGAATACGACGGGGAATACCGGACTAGTGTGACCTGAGTGCTGAAGCGCCGACAACGACGGTTATGTGACTATTACGGTGACCAGGTTGTAACGGATATGTGTCACCAGTGCGAGTGCCGAGATATGTGTTCACCAGTGCGAATGCCGAGAGAGACTGGTAAAGGAAGTTTGCATATCGATGTTATTGTTTAAGCGATTTTACAGCAATTATGCTCTTTAATAGCTCATTTGCATTCCTGAGCCGCATTCTCACAAATTTTGAAGATTGTCAAAGAAGACTGCGGCACCATAATGGGTTTGCATGCCAGTGGGAAAATTGGCACAATATCGAATGAACTGCTTCCTCAAAAACTAGTGATTAAGCAGATTTTTGCATATTAATTAGCTCATTTGCAATATTTAATTTGCCCGAAATAGCCCGTCTTCTACTCAGGTTGGAAACTCTTTAATCAGCTTCTTCGACAGTTACATCACTAGACGCCTTTTTTTGGAACCCCCCCAAAGTTGTACACAAGCTTTGCGGGAAAGGGGTTGGTTTAACATTTTGACTGATGAGGTCCAAAGGTCACATGTCGTGGACTCTCAAAGGGAGTCTAATTTAGACTCAGGTTTAAATCAGGAGTTAGTCCTACATGAGTGGACTTTTTACTTTCAAAATACTGTGAAGTTAAATTTAAACAGGTGAGGAAAATCCTCATGGATGGGCCATGAGTATTTCTAAACCCGTAGGCACATTTTTAGAGTATGTTGGCAGGAAAAAAGGTCCATCTTGTAGGACTAACCCTGGTTTAAACCCCTGGTCTGACGTTATACCATTTGGAATACAACCATTGTCTTTCTCTTAAAGAGTCCATTATTCAAACTGAAGATTAAGTTAAAATGTTGAACATCCCTGTTGGATTTTAAAGGTGATTGTTCCAATCGTCTGGGGGACCACCTCTGATTTACCCTGGGAAAAGGAGCTATGATTTTGATATCAGATTGAAAAGGGTGGTATTGTTCTCATACACTTCCTGAAATTCGCTGTCAAATCGAATCCGTTCTCAAGAAAATGACAAAAAATATGCAATTTTAATGGTTAACCATCAATTTATTAGCACCAGAGTAGTGAATAGGGCACTGCACTATGCATTATCGTGTCTAGCACCAAATCCGCAAAATGTTTTCCCACGGTTAACTTGGTGCTGGTATACAAGTGTCGGCTTTCATACCAAGTAGATAACACGACACGCACAAAAATCGGAACAAGCACCTTTACAAAACGAGTAAAATAAAAGGAAGATCATTTTCTTTTTGGATAAGCTTACCTGTTCAAATGCTGGGCTGGAATGCTCGCAAAAATTCAAAATAAATATGGTGCACCGCTAAGATTGCCTTCAAGCGTGATGTTTTCCCCGATGCATCATGGGGAAAATGTTGACAGATCCAGTGCCCGCGTAATACAAATATTACCCAGGAACATGTCGCTATCATTTTTGTCATATATTCATTCTTTCGATTACAAACACAAACTTTTCTGTTTTTTAACAAGTTTTTTTCAACATAAATAATCACACTACTTGCACGTTTAATCCACGGAAGCTGGATGGCGATGTCGCCCAAGCGGCAAAAAAATTTGGACTGGCAAGGCGTAACCGCTAGCGATGCACCGTAGCTGTATAAGTGGAAATTTTCGCTTGAACAATTTTCGCGATTTTAACAGTTTTGGCAAATGCGTCGAGAATTAATTTTCAAACGGTATTGACATCAATGCAATAAATCTATTGGAAAAAGTTTTCCGCGAGTTTTTATTTTCGTGTTTTTAGGTTTTCACTGTGTCCGCAAAGGTCTTAAGGAGGTCGCGAATTTGCGAAAATAAAAACCCTCTTCAACAAAATTTCCACTTATACATATTGCGAATTGCGAGAATTTGGAATCATTACATATTCCTGCACAAAAAAAATGCCACTTTGGTAAAACATGATCATTCAACATACAGCACCATCAATTCATTCACAAGTGCCCATTGTGCGAGTGCAACAAACTGACATTTTTGGGTAAAATTTCCTTTTTTTTCCTTTTGTAATTTTACAGAATTCAAGCTATAATGCAATATATGCAGGTACAACTTTGTTTGCACTCACATGAATATCCAGTTGCATTTTTCACAGATTATTTACTATTTCTTGGCAGGTGTTTAGATGTTTACATGAGAGTGTCTTTCCTCGTCCTCGGACGGTAATGCCACTCAGCAATGTTGAACAAAAACATCAAAAGTATGTCCGAACTAAGTTTGTAAATTTGTGAAGAGGAGATTTTTTTTTGTGGCAGGAGTAATATATTCAAAAAATGACAGTATATGGAAAAACAAGTTTCTATTCATGATATGTGTGTGCTATGTACTACAGAGAAGCGCACGCATGATAGAATACAACGTTTATTATTCTACTAACCCATCGTTCATCAACCTGTGTAAGCAAATAAATTTATGTTTGGGTTTAGAAACCATACTTCAGTTACAAATTCTGGTCAGACTCATTAAGGTATATTATACTTAAAGCAAAGACATTTGTCTATAGCTATGAGAGTTTACACAGATGTATGGCTGTATTTATTCCTTGATTCCTGGTACTCGGAAAAAAGTGTTGAGAACAATGAATAAACAGAAGGTGCTGGGCATCACAAATGCCCTTTAACACTTACTGTCCTCAAGTGAACGAGATCTCGATCAATACAGGTGGCAGGTATTATAAAATGCTGCCTTCGTGTGTAGCATTAGAGGTTAAATGTTTAAGTTTCTCAAATTTCTGAATGAGGTCCTTTGCAATAACATCTTGTACAAATATCAAACTAGAATTTTGTCGTTGTTCTCTCTCTGGCTTTCGCGCTCGCTATAAAAAAAATTCAAAAGAATATAAGCTGTGGGCCGCTCCATAACCTTTGACCTTGGCACATGAACTTTGGAACCTCAATCACATCTGAGGGATCCCCTGGTGGGTCAAACCTATGACCACAATTATTGTTCCAATTGAACTTCAAGTTTTCAATTGAGGTTTAATTTTACATTTTAGCCTATTTTCAAAACTTGTAACCTCACTGACCTTTGATCGGGCACATGACCTTTGACCTCATCAACAATTAGGATCCTCATTGTGCACCTATGACAGAAGTTTGGTTCAATTGAAGTTCAACTTTTCATTTTGAGGTCATTTTGGGGGGGGTTTAAAAAACTTTACTCCACACATACACACCTCCACCCATACACAATTCACACGGATGCTAAAGTGTCCTCCAGCTATAGCTTGCTGCCCACACAACATAATTTGAATTACATACATACCCACACACCCACACATGCACAAAAATCAAAGCATACTACTGTTATGTCAAACTGCAATTAGAAAAAATAACATGTCGTCGGTTCTCGAACCGCTAAAAAATCCCCCTGGCGAGCGGTTTACAAATTTTTACATATCAGCCGCTGCAATACCCCCCTAACCCCGAAAAAAACCAAAAACCCCTTAAAAAACCCCAACATTCCCCTTAAGCCTGGGCACTTCTCCCCTCCTTAAACTCTTGCAACCCACCTTAAACCAAACAACCACATAACGCACATCGCGCATGCGCGTGCATGTGCCGTCACTGCGCTTGCATTGCGTATTATGTGCCAACAAAACCCTTGAACCCCAAACCCCCCTTAAAAAACAACCAACACCAAAAATCCCCTTAAAAAACCCACCCCCCCCTTAAACCTGGACAACCCCCCTTAAACTCGTGCAACCCATCGCTTAAACCCCAACAGCCCCCTTAAGCCCGAGACAAACCCCCCTTAAACCCCGGCCAACCCCTTTAAACCCCGGACAACCCACCTACTCAAACCCCAACATCCCCTTAAGTCGCAACAACCCCCCTAAACCCGGACCACCCCCCTTCACCCCGGACAACCCCCTTTTAAACCCAGACCACCCACCTTAAACCCCACAATCCCCCTAACCCCAACCCCCCCCGTAAGCTGGACAACCCCCCTTAACCCGGACAACACTCCCCCTTAAACCCCGGACAACCCCCCTGAAACCTGGACAACCCCCCTTAAACTCGTTGCAAACCCCCACTAAAGAAACCACAACAAGCCCCCTTAAAGGGCCCAGACAACACCCCCTTAAAACCCGGACAACCCCCCTTAAAAAACCCTACCAACCCCCCTTAAACCCGCCACAATCCCCCTATAAAACCCACACCCCCTTAAAGCTGGGGGACAACCCCCCTTAAACCCCTGACAACCCCCCTTAAACCTGGACAACCCCCCTTAAACTCCGGACCACCACCTTAAACCCCAACAATCCCCCTAACCCCACAACCACCCCCATACAGCTGGACCACCCCCCTTAACCCCGGACAAAACCCCTTAACAAACAACCCGACAACCCACCTTAACCTAATCATAGCGCGAGAGTATGATTCCCCACCCCTCCACAAGTTTCACAAAACGACTTGTATGGATCTTCAGATATTTGTTCACAGACCGTTTTTTGGGTGAAAATACCCCAAATGTAGCCCATAAATATGCCAATTATCTATTTAATTAGCATATCATGCGCCCAAAACCCTAATCAACGCGAGAGTACATGATTTCCCCAACCCTCCAACCAGTTTCATCAAAATCGACGTATGGGATCGTGTCAGATAGTTTGTTCACAAGCTTTTAGGGTAAATACCGCCAATAACTCATTAATTTATGCAAATTAGGTACCTAATTAGCAAATGCCACGCCCAGAATCTAATCAGATGAAGGGACTGGCAGTCCGATCCCACCGACCAAGTTACCATCACCAATAACCCTTATGGGTCCTCATGTTAGCGCGCGTCACAAGATTGGTGTTTGAACGCCACACCGACAGCCGCCACGCCTTGACTGATAGCATAATCCCCTTCTGTTTTTCAGCCGGGGATAATAAAAAGTGGCATCTCTTTTACTTACTCACATATTCTACTAGCCAGCAATTCTCATGATATTAAAATCCAATTTTTTTTAGCTAGGTCGATGGGTTGAGGCTTACGGGATCACAACAGTAATGGCCCTTTAAATATAAAGTACACATAAAATTAAACTATGTGGCTAGGTGTTCAAGCAATTAAGGGGGCATTTCATGATCCAACACCTCATCCTTCCGACTTACCTAATAAGTTGAAATTTTATATCAATCTGAACCGCTAGCCATATCTTTGGAAATTTCACAATTTTGTATTTCCTGTTCTGTCGGTAACAACGACATAAATTACTGCACAATGGCCCTATGGTACCAGGGGAATTGGCTCACAACACAACACCATAGATTTGTCATCAAATCAATTTTGTGAATAAGCTTTTCTTCAAGGATATCTAGTGAAATACTGATAAAACAGAAGGTGCTAAATCACAAAATGCAAAGCCTTAAGAAGTCAATCATCAACTTACCTGACATCTTATCATGACGTGTGTGACTTTATATCTTCTGTCCTCACTGACAATACATAGTCTCCAGTTACTGTGGCTTTCTCTTTCTCTCACAAGATAACTGCCATTCTTAGCCTTGACATCTCCATTAACACCTTTTCTTTCGTTCTGCTATCTTTGCCTGTGATGTGACCATGAACCATTAAACATATACAAAAAATTATTATGTAAAAATCTGTTTAATGTATTTTGAGAATGCTCACATGATCTGGACTAACATACAATTCCATAAGCAGACTGCGAATACTTTCTTCAACATTTTCCCTGGTTCTTAAAGGACATAAAGCTAATTTTTTTACTCTGCATATCTGTGATCAATTATGTTGAAGCGATTCTCAACATTGATGATATTACCCATAAATTAATTAGCTATTAAGAGATAAAAATCGGGAACTGATGGGTGCATCCGTGTTGCCAATAATCTCACGGCCATAGTGACGTTTGGCCATCTCGCAGGCCAATTGCTATGTCTGTCTATAGTAGTGTCCCATGATGATTGTCCAAACAAAGAATTCACTTGAGTATCTAACAGTCTAATAGGTTTTGTATGCCTTTAATTTAAATCGACGCACATCTGCAGTGATTGGGGGAACATTCCAATACTAAAATAACTACTTCAACTACTTCAACAGATGACCTCAATTACAAATAACGAGTATTCCTCCTTTCTCTTTCGGATCGGAGTAAATATTTTACCACATTATCCTCAAGAAAGTAGAGCCAATTGAAGGGTACCACCTGTCCCACATCACACCGTTCAGCTATCCAGATAGCAAAAAAGTGTCATTCCAAGGACTCATTGAAGGTCCGCAATTGATTTTACATGGGGAATTTCAAGTGATTGTATAATGTTGCATTGAGGGACTCTAATTGAATGGGCTCTACTACGAGCAATTACATTGCTGAATAGCATTTTGGTTGACATTTTCAGTCCCGCCTTTTATTTAAAAACTTAGAATAGAATACAGTGACATTTTGTGGACACACTCTATAATCCGCTAAAAAGAATTCTAACATTCCATCACCCACCTGCTTTATTTGTTTGTAACCACTGGCTCGTCCCCTCAACCCATCGAGAAGCAAATCGTAGCGTGATGATCTTCTTTAAGGAATTTCTACTTCTACCAAATGAAATTGTTCCTGCCTCGAGAAATGTTCATTCTTGTTGATTTCTCTTTCTTTGATGTTTCCATTTTTCCTTTCAGCATAGTTACCTCTGTTTTCAGTTTAACGGCCACCAAAACACCCTCCTTGTCCTTGCGCTTTACGGCTGCCTTCTAGGTTGGTAACATGATAGCTGCTGACTCAATATCCATTTACAATTTCTCTTCTGAACTATCTTGTGCATTTAGAATTCAGAGAGCTTTTTTTCCTAACACAAAGTTCAAGTTAGTTAGTTAGTGTTAGAACAAATTTTTTAAAAATCCGGTTTTTGTCCCCGTCCCCGTAAACGAGGGTGGCTTATTCACCTACACTCAGCAATACTGCTTGTGAGGATTTATTGGAGCAAAAATACTTGGACCGGATGCCCTTCCTGCACGTCAATCCCACGTTATCGGCATGGCCTAGCCTTTGGGCACTTTGCCCAACATGCCAGGCAGCATTTGCTTGATGGCCGCCATTAGCTTCTCCAGAGCTGACCGCCCTTGTAGGTAGATCGTTTTTCATTCTCCAGGTAACCAGCTACCCTCCTATCATATTTCCTTACAAATCCATGGTGGAGTCGGTTGTTAGTAGCCGCCTACGACTCGGCCCTGGGACAAGTAGTACTGGTTGCCAGGATACCATAGCAGGTCGCAAAGAAAACCTGAACCTGACAACCTGACAAACTTTATGTTTTCCCATAGTCATTTTCTGACTCGGCGTCTTCTTTCATTAGAACTTTTAGAAGAGTGATCTTGTGTAAAGCTGCGATTTACCAGGCAACCTCTTTCTCTGTGTTTGCCGCCGTGAATCGATTGTGAAAGACACTGATGTTATTATGTCTTGGGTCAAGTACACACAATGTTTTTCGTTGCTACATGACAAATGGTTTTGTTGGTTTTACTGTACCTGTACAAATTCCACTTTACCTTTCATTTGTTGGATCAGCGCAATTCAGCGGGTACTTCAACTCTATCACATGTCCATTCTTCTCTCTCAGTTGGTTTCTGCCTTCTGTGTAATGTTGAACCAATTCAGCTAATGTGGCAAACTTCTCTCCTCCATACAGATCAAAGTAATCGCCTGTGTTTTGAATCTTAATGTGAGTGACCTCTCCATTTCTCCTGGAAAAAATGCAAAGAAATGCTCTCTTGATCAAAATCAAAATACTCTCAACCAAATTTTGCAATAGAGATTATGTAATCCCCTGATTACTGATACATGTATGCTACAGGAATATTGCTGTTCAGAAATTAAATCATTTTGAACAATTTCAAGACAGACTTGCCTAAGAAATTCAGTTACCTAGCAACAAGATTATATTATGAAACTTACTTTGCAATTTCAAACCAAGAATTGTCACTATCATATTATTTCAGCTTACCTAATGACCATAGTTTAACTACTGAAGGCTTTGCTTTTATAGCTATCAGAAAAGAGAAGACTGTTAAATTATTAACTTTCTGAAAGCAAAAAAAGCTGAAATTAGCTGAAATGCTGAACTCCCACAGGCCTGAATATTATACACTTTATAATTGACTGATTCACTTTAAAATTGACTGAGGTATCTAAAAAAAAGCTTTAGACCATAAAATATCACACACACACACACACACAATTTTATCTAGTACTTTGTGGTACGAGGTATTTACAGAACCACAATCACATTTTACAGTAATTTGTGGTACATGGGAGACTATTAAGTTGGAGGATATTGTGGTAGTTGATAAGTATACGTTCTGTGCCTTCATCAACCATCAGCTGTGGAGCAGGTGACTACAAGCTTCTTCCAATTGCTGTGGTCCTGGGCTAAGGTTGGTCTGGTTGCAGCATATTTTTACTATTCTCAAACAGGTGATGCACATATGATAGAAATGACATAAGTTGCTGACCAAGACTCTTTTTACCACGTGGTGTGTATAAAGAGCATAAAGTTTAGCTGGTTCATCATCTGGCACGCGGAGTATATGCCCAAGGAACTTAAGCTATCGAGTTCTTACACACTCAAAAAGAGGCTCTGTGCTGGTCATGGTGTAAATGATGACACTGGGTATGTGGTCAGCTCGTTTGATATTCAGCATGATGCTGTAGCAAGAGGTGGCAAATGCATTTAATTTGCTTTCCATATCAGGGGCGGAATTAGGGGGCACACCCTGCACGCCCCCTATAAATGACTGTTGCTACACAGTAAGCCGAGTGTCCTTGTACATCTAAAAGAATGACTTGACTTTGTGTGGTCTTGTGCACTCCTGTACATTTAGAAGAATGACTTTGTGTGAGCACCAACCCCCCCCCCCTTCAAAATTTCTAAGTGACTGAATAAAAAAATTGGGTCTACCCCATCATGAGGGACAGATCGCTTTTCTTGGGCAGAGGTACAATGACATTTGTGGTCCACTGTTGCGGTGGTGAAGATGTTGTATATACCTCAATGCAAATTTGTGGATAACATCTATTATCTTTTCTCCTCCTGCCTGCAGTGCCTCAACAGTTATTGCACAATCAAGACCTGCAGCCTTACTTGTTTTCATGGCTCTGATAGCATCTGCTGTCTCCTCTCGTGAAGTTGGATGAGCGGGGATGATCAGGTCCTCCACAGCAGATGGTGGTAGTTCAGTTGGTGGGTTGCTATCATTGTTTAACAGAGAGCTGAAATATTCCCTCCATTCAGCCAGTAATTCTGTATCACTGCTAGGGACTGTGCCATCTCTCTCTTTGACTTTGAGTTTGATGCTTTATCTCACTATCTTTCCACAAGAGTCCATGGATAATTTTCTATGTGATGGTCGGTGTAGTCTCCCAGCTCATTAGCTAACTTGAGTTTATCCGATTGTCAAGTGCTGCAGTGTCATCCCTTTTGTGTGATTCATTGAGCAATTCTTTTTGGACTGGTGTGATTTTGATATAGAGTACCTCTTTTTGGCCACATCTCCTTCTTTCAACTTCAGAATTTCCTCGGATACTCAGCCTGACATGAAGTCTGCAGATTGCATTTTCAGCCACTTCCTTCACAACAGTTTCTAAAGTGTTAAAACCTTCCTTCTGAAATAGATGAGATGTCATTTTGAAGGGCTTTGAAATGGTTGGATTGCTCAAGTTGTAACATATCTCTTGTTATGGATACTACACTTAAGATTTGCTTACCTGACTGAGAGAGTGAAATCTCCAGGGTTACTTTTGCTTGGTCGACACAGAAAACTACCATCAAAGCCTCTCTCCTTCAGTAAGCTTTCAGCGTCTAAGCCAGACACATTGGGGTGAAACCACCTGGAAGATACAACACACATACAAATGAGTTTTTAGAAATGGAACGTACAAATATGATTCTATTTATAAAGTTGACATTATGGCAGTTTGAATTTTAAAAATATAGACTTCCCTGGAATGCTAGTGTCATCTGCCATCCTGGATTGTGAATGGGGTCAAAGGTAAATGGGGTCATCAGAGGTCACTCTGTGTACACCCCATATGAGTCTTGGTCCAGTGGTTCTTCTAACAGAGTATGAGGTTAATTGAGCAACGGGTAAAAAAGTACAAGTCCAACAAGTGCAGGGTTAACATTTTTGCCACGCATACACAGATACACAGACAGATACACACATTCTGCTTGCATCACACAACATAATATTTCTTAAATGTAGCCAATATATTTATTAATAAGACTCATCCACCTGTTTTATGGGCTTAGACAATACCCATATGTAAACCATCTCCCACACACCCTATCATCTCCAGCTTGTTTGTTACATCAGGGAATGTGTAGTCCATTGGATATAGTACCAACTGCCCAACTTGTAGTCAGAAATGATCATGTTATGGTTAGTCCCAATGCAGTCAACACATCAGTGGCCTAGCCAGGTGGGGCAGTCGGGCAGAGTTCCCCTCTGATTTTTTTTTTTTTGAGGGGAAATCGGTCAGTAAAAGACAGATATTCATAGTTAAATCAGCCCTTTTTTGGACTTTACACCTGGTCTGGGATAGTTTTGCCTAGGATCGGGATATTTTTGCCTGTGATCAAAACATTTGTTGCACCTACTGGGAACTTGCCCCCTTGGAACCACCGGGCTAGCTATGTGCCTGCTACACAGTAAGCCGAGTGTCCTTGTACATCTAAAAGAATGACTTGACTTTGTGTGGTCTTGTGCACTCCTGTACATTTAGAAGAATGACTTTGTGTGAGCACCAACCCCCCCCCCCTTCAAAATTTCTAAGTGACTGAATAAAAAAATTGGGTCTACCCCATCATGAGGGACAGATCGCTTTTCTTGGGCAGAGGTACAATGACATTTGTGGTCCACTGTTGCGGTGGTGAAGATGTTGTATATACCTCAATGCAAATTTGTGGATAACATCTATTATCTTTTCTCCTCCTGCCTGCAGTGCCTCAACAGTTATTGCACAATCAAGACCTGCAGCCTTACTTGTTTTCATGGCTCTGATAGCATCTGCTGTCTCCTCTCGTGAAGTTGGATGAGCGGGGATGATCAGGTCCTCCACAGCAGATGGTGGTAGTTCAGTTGGTGGGTTGCTATCATTGTTTAACAGAGAGCTGAAATATTCCCTCCATTCAGCCAGTAATTCTGTATCACTGCTAGGGACTGTGCCATCTCTCTCTTTGACTTTGAGTTTGATGCTTTATCTCACTATCTTTCCACAAGAGTCCATGGATAATTTTCTATGTGATGGTCGGTGTAGTCTCCCAGCTCATTAGCTAACTTGAGTTTATCCGATTGTCAAGTGCTGCAGTGTCATCCCTTTTGTGTGATTCATTGAGCAATTCTTTTTGGACTGGTGTGATTTTGATATAGAGTACCTCTTTTTGGCCACATCTCCTTCTTTCAACTTCAGAATTTCCTCGGATACTCAGCCTGACATGAAGTCTGCAGATTGCATTTTCAGCCACTTCCTTCACAACAGTTTCTAAAGTGTTAAAACCTTCCTTCTGAAATAGATGAGATGTCATTTTGAAGGGCTTTGAAATGGTTGGATTGCTCAAGTTGTAACATATCTCTTGTTATGGATACTACACTTAAGATTTGCTTACCTGACTGAGAGAGTGAAATCTCCAGGGTTACTTTTGCTTGGTCGACACAGAAAACTACCATCAAAGCCTCTCTCCTTCAGTAAGCTTTCAGCGTCTAAGCCAGACACATTGGGGTGAAACCACCTGGAAGATACAACACACATACAAATGAGTTTTTAGAAATGGAACGTACAAATATGATTCTATTTATAAAGTTGACATTATGGCAGTTTGAATTTTAAAAATATAGACTTCCCTGGAATGCTAGTGTCATCTGCCATCCTGGATTGTGAATGGGGTCAAAGGTAAATGGGGTCATCAGAGGTCACTCTGTGTACACCCCATATGAGTCTTGGTCCAGTGGTTCTTCTAACAGAGTATGAGGTTAATTGAGCAACGGGTAAAAAAGTACAAGTCCAACAAGTGCAGGGTTAACATTTTTGCCACGCATACACAGATACACAGACAGATACACACATTCTGCTTGCATCACACAACATAATATTTCTTAAATGTAGCCAATATATTTATTAATAAGACTCATCCACCTGTTTTATGGGCTTAGACAATACCCATATGTAAACCATCTCCCACACACCCTATCATCTCCAGCTTGTTTGTTACATCAGGGAATGTGTAGTCCATTGGATATAGTACCAACTGCCCAACTTGTAGTCAGAAATGATCATGTTATGGTTAGTCCCAATGCAGTCAACACATCAGTGGCCTAGCCAGGTGGGGCAGTCGGGCAGAGTTCCCCTCTGATTTTTTTTTTTTTGAGGGGAAATCGGTCAGTAAAAGACAGATATTCATAGTTAAATCAGCCCTTTTTTGGACTTTACACCTGGTCTGGGATAGTTTTGCCTAGGATCGGGATATTTTTGCCTGTGATCAAAACATTTGTTGCACCTACTGGGAACTTGCCCCCTTGGAACCACCGGGCTAGCTATGTGCCTGCAACACAATGTACACTTGGGCAAGGCACTTTGACTCATTTTCCTCTCTCCATAGACCTTTTCAAATAAACTCTGGAAATGTTCATAGCAGAATACAACATACGTGAGTGTTCCCATACGCTCACATATATTCACAAGCACTTGCCAATGATACGCATTACGCAAAGGCAAAATAAGCGCAAGTGTTGCGCCCACCAGTTGTGTGGGATTACATATTAGCTTTAACACCCCACCCTTAATTTCATTAGAAACCCCTAACAAAATACCACAAACAAAACCCCAAATACCATACCACAGGGGAATTTCAAGGTCACTGATGGTTTGTATGCAATGATATGGAAGGTATGCTACTGTAACCCCAAAATACCATGATGGTAGCACAACATGATATTTTGTGGTATTTTGGGGTGTTACGGCTAATTATATGCTTATCGGGGTCATCATGTTCGATAAACTTCAATTTGATAAAGTCTATTGAAGTGGAAGCTGGAAATGGGAGACACGTCCCTGCTAAAATCTGAAGTCCCCTCTATGTCCCTCTACATTTGTACCAGATCATATCCTTTACACTAAATTTATGAGATCATCAAAAATAAAAATCTTGCAGCTTCCACTACCACTGCCTCTCCCCATCCAGGTATGAACTGGGGACCTGTTATGAGGAATATGGTCAAATAGGTGCTGGTCAATGGGCATGACAGTAAACATGAATTTCAGCAAAAGTGAAATAAATTCAAGGCAATTTGATATATATGTTGTTTAAAATCACCATATTTATTTTTGTCACTTGGCATAATATCTCAGGCATAGAGGTACATTCTTCCCACTAATAAAAAATCAAAAGTGAAAAATCCCATTAAAAAAAGCCAGTGGCCCCCTCCCCCATCAGATACTGGCAACCCTTGGTGCTCCCCAAACAGATGACTCATGCTACATTCCTGATTTATGTGTAAAACTGCACACATTTATAAAATAGAGACAGGTATGTAGTGAAAGACCATACTAGTCAAGGCTGAACATATCTAAAAATGAAAGCGCTAACCAACCTGTCCAGCTGGGCAAGTCGAATTGAAAATTTAAAGATGGCTAACCCGATCGTGGTCAATTTTTTCATGTTTTCTCCCTCACATGGAAGCATAACACTAAAACCATCTGATTACAATTTTGAGTTAAATTGCTCCAACTGTTTAGATTTCAATATTCCCTAACAGCTCCCAAGATTTTGCTTGGGTCGACGAGGCAATTGAGATTAAGTACCTTACCCCCCAAGGACACAAACACGTTGACCACAGCGGGGTTCGAACTCACAATTTTTACAACATTTGGTCTTATGATCATGAGTCCTGTGCTTTATCCATTGTGCCACATGTGCTCTTATGAGTTTAATACTGAAGTAACACGGTCATAAACATACGCAAGAGACTTTTTAATTATGTCAAACCATTACTGTCAGAAGACTGGCTTTAGATATTGAAATTCCACTTCAGCCAACCCTCATTGAAACCCTTGTCAGAATTTCATACAAGATTCAACATGCAATATTGTTTACTTAATTAATGAAACCTCCCACTAAATATTGGAAATGTCACAGGAAAAATTGCCAAAGGTACTCACGATTTATACCGGTAATATGCACAATTTCCAAGAATTTTACCCTATCCAGAAATCCAATTTCATTATGGACCACCTTTAACATTTGCATTTCATCAGATTTCAAGTAAGCCATTTAATGATTACGATATTTTCTAATAAATTTGTTATCAGCTTTATGAATGCAACATGCATTTGTAGTGACTCTGTAAACAAATAAAATCAAATGTTGACACAAAAAGCACAGTGTATAATAAACATCACATGTATGGTTTGCTGTTAACACCATTCACTTCAGCAGTTCTGTTACTAAAAATAGACATTGCATCACCCATTGTTATTAGACCATGTCCATGCTATTGTTACTCTACAGATGTTGGTAACCTTGCTTGTACACAAATTTGAAACACGACCAGGATTGCATAATACTACTGCTCATGATTGGTATCTGAATTGCAGAAAAAATATGGCACTAAAACTGGAAAAATAAAACATCAAAGAGAGATATAAGCAGGGCTGGGAAAAATGCTAAATTTCCCAGGAATAAAATCCAAATTTCCCTCCAAGATAGCAATATTTCCCTCCAAGATTTCAAAATTTCCCTTGAATTCTTATTTCTTTATTTAAAGGACAAAAATTTCTCTCCAAATATCAGAATTTCCTGGGAATGTCATTCCCAAATGCCCCACTTTTTCCAGGCATGGATATAAGGTGGAAATAGTACTGGATCCTAATCTAATGTGTCCTATTTGGGGATATAACTGGAAAATTTGAGTGAAGTCAGTTTGATTGAAATATTATATAAAAGTAGGAATTTTCATTGTTTTCTGCCATATAAATTGCGAAGTCATAAAGATTGTGCACTAACACCAAACTTGATTTCATCCCTGGTAATTATGGTCTATTTATAATCTAGTAAAGAAATTTGCCCCAGGAAATTTCACACAAAATGATACCTCCACCATGGCTACAAATATGCATATTTGAGAATAAAGTGTTAAACTTTAAAGTCTGATAGATTTGCAAGCCCCGATTATTGGTACAAATGCCCACTTTTCAGCTCTATCCCCAGATAACTGGAGTAGGACCCAGTACAATTTACACTTTGTATCTCTCTTTATATTTATTTTTATTCTAAAATTTAGTGCCATATTTATCTGGAATCAGGATACTTGCTTCCATGCTCTGGTTACCATGACAACCATATGAATTTAACATGACTTGTAAAATTCTAATCAGATACTATTCATTTCTAAGAACATTCTAGAATTCAGTGGTTTTTTTTTTGTTTGTTTGTCATAAAAACTTCACAATGGCCCTAGAGTACACATTTCAATTTAAAAATTTCGGAAGCAACTAAGCTCTTACACAATCATTCGCCTTAGGATTACGCGTAATCTCTCTAAATACTTCAGTCACGCTTTGATAATGATGTTAACTACTTTTTTCCAAGTCCATGATTGTTCCTTTAATAACTGTTGAACAGGAAGGTCGAGTGCATAATTCAAGGCAGTCTGATTCAGACTTCCTGATCACATGCTCACATCACAATAATCATTTATTGCCAAGACTTGAAACATGTCACTAGCTCATTGGTGTTGGGAATGACATAAATTGTTGTTACTACTCGGACATCTTACATGTGTAGAATTACTTTTTGCAAATCAGACGCTTTTGTCTAAACTTCCTTCTGCTAAAATAATGCAAGGCTGGGTAGTTGGGGTTAGAATTTTAAATTTAAGGGACCAAGAATCATGGGTGAATGAATGATAACGGTTAGCGTGTGAGGGCAGTAAGTAAGGTTAGAAGCTAGGTTAGAGGGGTAGAATTAGTTTAGTGATAAGGACCTTAAAATTAGGACCACGAAGAGAAACTATGGCTATAAAATTACAGAAATTTTATCAATTTAAATAACAAGGAAATGCGGAATTTCATGTGGAATTTACTGTAAGATAAGATTTGGTTTTAAGGGACTACAGATTTTGGGTTAGATTAATGGTGTGTAGAATACAAGATGCATGGGGCAAGCAAAACCCTGGTATACTCCAGGTGGTTTAGAGGTTCATAATTTTGCACCTTCTGGTTTATGGTTAAATGGTTCACTAGATATCCACAAAAGTTCATTTCCAAAATTTCTGACATTGCATTTTGGAGTTACAAGCAAATGTTTGTATCGCAGTGTTTCATAGGCCACCATGATGTGGGGGAATTATATACTTGCAGAAACGATCAAATTGCACGTCAGCTATACCAACACACCTTACTAAAAATTCACTTGAATCCAACATTTACCATTTTTTTGTGACCAGTGACTGCAAGTATTACAACTTACAAGAGCCTATGCATTACTAAATAATTTCATGTACATCAGAATGGAAAAGTAGTTAGCCAAAATGTCCTGCAGATGATATGAGAAAAATACAAGGTCACTATTGATACCCTAATCTCAGGTTTATAGGGCAAGTAGTAGGGTCGAGGTTAAAGGTCAGGTAGTGCCCCTTTAAACCAGTTCCATATTGCAGAGCTGTACTTCAGTTCTTTCCTATAAATCACAGTAAACAAAACTTGGGCATATCTGACTATAATCTGAGGTTATAAACAGAACTTTGGAATTCCTACCCAAATGGCTTGTTACTGAGGTTTCTTTGTATGCTGGTGAACGGACACATTTTCAGTCATATGAGCTCATTATTAAATCAATAACAGCACATTTTTGAAGAGTGCCCCAATTTTCAAATGTGATATTTTTGCACAGTTATGTTGGTAATTGTCTAGGAAACAGCTGCGAACGAGAATTCTCAAAATGCATATTTATCATAAAATAAGCAATTTGTAATTAGAACTGGAATCTCAGATTGTACATAATGGCAGGGCTGGAAATGCTAAGTTTATGTCCGTCCATGATGAAATAGTGCCACCTCAAGAAAATGACCTCCAACTTGTGACTTGCCTGAACCAATAAAACAACTAATGGATGAGCGTTGACACATACATGGTGCTATTTCCCGGCTATTTTTTAATGGAAGGCCGTTTCTAACAGCCGTTGAATTACTATCAGAGATCTCCGATATTAATTATTCCAATTACAAATTCCTTTGCAACACAGATATTTTTTAGCTTAATTATTCACAGGTATAGTTACCTAGCCAGTTACCAATGCAACCGTGTAAAAATCTCAAAATTTTTGGAAAATTGGGGGCACTCTTCAAAAAATGTGCTATTATTGCTTTAAGTAATTACCAACCATATTGCATCATTAGATTGTTCACTATCATATACTTTTTGGCATTGAAAGAACAAATCACACAATAGCCTACATATATATTGTGCATCTCAACAAACATTGAATTTAAGAAAAAACATCAAACTCTAAATGGGAAACAGAAGCTGTACGCATTCCATTTTGAGCCAACACTAGGCACATTCATCCATCATTGCTCTACCTTATGGTTAGGGTGTTAGTTCAATCTTAAAAGCTTCTGGTAAATGTTTTTTCTCATGAAAGTGAGTATAGTTGGAAGGTATCATTTTTTACCCAAATCTCTATTTCACAAGGTTTCTGAATACTTGGCCAACATTTCTTTCAGTTCCTTTTAACTTGAAAGCCCCCAAATTGAATACTGTAATATTTTAAATGAAAAAAATGATTTCTCACCTGTAAAACCAAGCACACACCAAAATCAATTAGCACAGCATATATTTAATCTTAACAATACTGTTATTTGTATATCCCTCGCTCGAGAGTTTTGTCTCAAAACAATTAGTGCCGTTTTTCTATACACTGTACAAAAGCAAAAACAACCCAACCTCTTTCTGTTATTTGTTTTCTTGGTACTTCCTTGTTGCTTCCTTGTGGAACACCAGCCTTACCAGGGACTGTACTTTTTACTGGCAAAAGCGCCATTGCTTCGATTTCAATTGCAATCCTACTGTCTCAACCAGTGGAACTATCTAGTCATGTGCGGCCCTTTCATGGCAAAAGGGCGCAACTCGAGTTACACCCTTTTGCCTTGAAAGGGTCATCCTGCAAAAACAATGCATTATGGGATACTTATTATAAAAAAATATTTTTAGCATTATTTAGGCTCAACATTTAAAAAGAAAAATGTATCCATAATGCTGGTTTTGCAGGGTGGCCCTTTCAAGGCTAAAGGGTGTAACTCAAGTTACGCCCTTTTGCCATGAAAGGGCCGCGTGCAAGTTCACCTTCGAGCGAATCTACTATAACTGCTATCATCATGCCTGGAAAAAGTGGGGAATTTGGGAATGACCGGGAAATTTGGATATTTGAGGGAAATTTTTGTCCTTTAATAAAGAAATACATAAGAATTGAAGGGAACTTTTTGCAATCTTGAAGGGAAGTTTTGCAATCTTGGAGGGCAATTTAGATTGTATTCCAAGGAAATTTAGCATTTTTCCAGCCCTGGCTATCATTCTTGATAAAGTGACACATTAAGAATAGCAATAATTATGAATTTTAGTACCAGGTACCAGCCCAAATCAGAGGATCTTTCACAAGTTATACTGAATTCAGTCTAATAATAATTTCAAGCCATTCAATATCTACTATAGTCGTCGTCACAATTCCTTTTCTGAAATAGGCATCTACATATGGCTCTGTTTTTTTTAACATATACCAAAAAGCTTAATGACACTTTGAGGAGCCCCACACAAAAATATGTATCAGCAAGCTGAATTATTTTGTGAAGTATATTAAGTATAGACCTAGCTTAGGCTCCCATAGCTTAACAAAGTTTGGGTGATTCCTCCATGTATGTGCTGGACATGCTTAAACCGCCAAATGTTGACGGAATTTTGTCAACCTAGCAAATAGTACAAATTTGAATTGCAACAAAGAACAACATGTGATATTCATATTTCATCATAGCATTCTGTACCAATGTTAGATCTTTTCAGAATATAGTGGACTCTCACATGTTTCCTTGTTCTAATGAGGTGGTCAATCAAAAATGATGTTGCGGACGTTACATTTTCCGTCAACAATTTCACACCAAGTTTAGCCGAGCATTGCCTTAAATTAGAGCAAGGTTGTATTAATTGCTTAGCATGTACAAATAGTTTCATCTATACCAATAATATATGAAACAAAATAAATTCTGATATTGCATCATTTTTTAAAAATCTATGCACTTATAAAAAAAAAGATAATTTTCCGTCAACATTTTTGTAACATCCGCAACATTACATTCTGTTGCCTAGGCGACAGCTACTTGACCTCATAATTTAATTTGTATATTTAAACTAAAATGCCTCTAACACACTTCCCACAGATCCAGGCAACACTTCCCCATCTTTTTATTTTTCCCTGTATGATGCTGTTACATTTTTCCGTCAACACTTGTAACATCCGCAACACTTGTAACGTCCGCAACACAATAGCAAGGTTTTTCTTATATAGAAGTAAAATCAAGAAGATATCTCTATTTGTTTATTTACCACATGATAAAATAATAAGAGCAAACTTTCTTTTTAGCTTAATTTTGCTTATCTTTATTACTATTTAAATGTTAGTTTGCAAAATGTGTTGCGGACGTTACTTGATGTCAATGTTGACGGAAAAATAAGCTATTTGATGCTGTTTCTTTATTAATCTTCATCAGAATTGGAAAATATTGTACTTATTATTTAATTTAACCTATTTCAATTAATTTAGACTAAAACAAACAATCTATAGTTAATTTTAGTGAAAAAATATGTATTTTATTATGATTTTAATTGTAATTTTAACCATTCATTAATGATATGTCATTACTTTGCATCTGATAGAGGTATGTGACATTTATATAGAACAGCACTTTTAAGATGGCCCTATTTCAATAAATTTAACTTCTTTTTTCATTTCTTTACCTGCAAAGTACACTTTTCACAGGTAGAAATCACTGCTTTTGTTGCGGACGTTACATTTGAATCATACCTAGTATCAGTGCTATAAAATTTTAGAATGATATATATGTTGGTTTTAATTTTTATTTTACTAATTCAGAAGCTAAGAAAAAGGAAACAAGACAAAAACATTTAAAAAACAGTAATATACAAAAGCCAAAATGAACAAGTAAGAATATGTTGCGGACGTTACACCTTGTCAACATTAATGGTCCACTATGTGCTAACGTTGCTATGTAAGTAAATACTAGGGAAAGTGGCAGAACGATAACTTATAATTGACCCAAGAGCCTCTATGTTAAATTTTGAGGGTTAAACCATGTGCAGTATATAAATTTAATACAAATTTAGTGAAAATAACAGCAAAATTCCTTTATTTTTTACAGATTTTAAGCTCAAAATTAGCTCAAAAGGTTCTGAATGATATTATTGTAATTGTGTATTTCCAAAATAAATTTTAGGAAAACCTTACAGATTCATACTGATTTCACAAGTTTTAATTACATAAACCCTTACTTCAACATCATGGACTCTACAATATGGAGACTGGCTATTCCAATATAACATCAAATTGTGTGTCGGTATGGTTAAGTACATCAATTCTGGTATTTAACTTTGATTTGAGTCTTTTAAACGTACCAATATGTCATTTCATGTGCAGAGTTGATATGTAAAAAGTTTTGGACACATACAAAAAAAAAAACAGGAATTATCTTCAAATGGTTTAAACTTTCTTGGCAGCATCAGCAATCTGTAGTATAAGTTACAACATGTACTTCTGCAACAACGTATTGAATAACATTGATGTATTGGGAGCTGAACGTAGGTTTTCAGGTGTCTTTAATAGAGTTTGTTGGATGGTCCTAGACAACAGTTTAAACTTTTTAAAGTCATCTTTCTTTTTCTCTTCTAAACTGAGAATGCCTTATACTAATACTATTTACTATTTACTTTGGAACCTTATTATCAAATATTTTCTACATATAGGCATTGTAACATACTTTTTGTATGTAACATATTAGTTTGCATAAGTCCTTGCTACTAACATGGAAGTTTTAATTTAACACCATAAGTCTTGAAAGCATGCAAACTTAGGCATTGTTGACCATCATGTAACGTCCGCACACAGGCAATGATCAGTCTGAAATATTCCATTTCCACAGCTTTTTTCCATAAAATGTATGGTGCAAGTAAATACTTCAGTGTTGTATGCACATATGAGTAATAAGGATTAAGTCTGGTTTTAAATTTTTAGACAAACTTTTGGATGTCAACACCAGTGATATGAGTATTTTCTTCTTTGCCTCTAAAATGGTTTTCTAGTGACACTGAAATGAAATTGGCATCAAAATAAACCTTATTGGCTTTGATGTGTCACCCTATATTTTTGGGTTATCAATATGCAAAGCAATCGCTAAAGTGTGAATAGTGTCCTTATCTGAATGTGTTTATAGAAAATTGAGGTCATGCTCTACATTTCATATCTTAACATTAAGGTGGGCTATAAGGAAGGTCAATTTTTTCATGATCACTTCGAACACAGGCTCATTTGATGACTGTAAACACCCTGATCCCACCACTTTCCGAAGAAAAAATGAAAACAGGAAAACCAGGGTGCCCCATCGCAAAATCCAATGGCCCCAAATTGTCAAAATATTTGATTTTTGACCATACATGTAACTCAATTATTTTTGTTCAATTTGCTTAATTTTGGGCAATACCCATGTGTGGGGGTATTAGGAATCATGCATGCACTTCATCTCACCCTAGCCTTTCGTTTTCTTGATAAATGCCAGTTTGCTTAATATTGACCTCTGAAGGCGCTTTCCCATAAAAGGCGCATCAATTGAATGGTGATTTTAACATTCAAAAAGTTTAATAGAGTTTTATTATGAACACATTCTGAAAATTTAACTTGCATGTTGGTTGCGGTTTTACAACTGTAGGCTTTTTAATGTCAATCAAAATGCCCCTCCATTGAAACCCACACCTAAGAAAGTTCGTTGACCCCTGGAAATTCCAATGGGGAGTGGTTTTTGTCAACTTTTCAATTAATGCCATGGTAAAATGTTAAGTGTACACAGCTCTAATCTTGGGAAAATGATGCCATCAACATTCTGATGATGGCCCACCAGTTAAATTTAAAATTTTTCATACGACATGTATTTTTTGGGGAAAGCGCCCTCGCAGTCCACTTTAGGCTAAAATTTCCATATCGAGAAAACGAAAATCGTGGTTCGATAGAAATTGCATAGAATGATTCCGTGCAGGTCAAACATGTGTATTGCCACAAAATTAGGTTGATTAAACAAAAGCTATCAAGTTATGATCACAAATATGATTTTTGGCCAATTGGCGGCCATTTTGGTTTTTCGTTGGGCCCACCCTGGTTTCGCACTTTTTAATTTTTTTCCTCGCAAGTGGCTAAGCCTCAAAAGTCATCATTTTAGCTTGTGTTCGAAGTGATCTGAAACTATGAACCAAATATTGACCCTCTATAGCCCACCTCTAGTAACCATGTAGATTAGCCTCAAACATTTCTTTCATAAATATGGTTTGGTCTAAGTTAAAAAACAGTAATATGAAGAAGTTTCTACAATGTACTTCAATTTTTACCCCCTTAGGTTGCACTTTGTATATGGTAAAACAAACCAGTGCCATATTGGTATTATTACCACTTCTGTAAAACACACATAACATAATGCTAATGATGTCAAGGACTGATACATGCGAATTAAGGGAAACATTAGCACTCCTCGCCCTTGTGTAACCTTTAACCAATTATCTATAGTATCCACGGTGAAACTGCCATAATTTGGGTAGTCTGCTATAAAGCACAATATAGCCTAACATTATACAATTGAGCCCATTGCCATCAAAAGAATCATAACTTAGCAGAGGCTCCATCCAAATGCTGGCACGATTACAACAAATAATGATGAACGTTAACATAATACGATGATCGACATTGGATAGCGCCAGCCGCCATGCAGGTAACACATTGCACAACCTCGTTCACACTATCTATACAATATGTGTATCCATACATGTCATCTTCGTGAATACACCAAGCACAATTACATGGAATTTCTACACACCACTCTCGGTTTTGTGGCCCTAAACTGCACCATCTGTGCTTATTGTTACTTGTAATATTATTGATGGACGTGAGTTAGGTATCAGATTATAAAACCGGACCCATACCTTATATTCAAGTTGCCACTGCCGTGACATACTGACCACCACCATGATGGAAATTGATAGATGTTGATCGTTCTCGAGACTGGCTGTTTTGTTCCTGCGAGATTAAAATGCTATTTTGTTATTGCAAAATATTGACGGAGGTAACAATAGCAAATGTATTTCCTTATTTGTGCTACCAAAACGATCGGAAGTTACCAAATTGGATTGTCATTTACAGAAAACACTAAAGGCAACTTGATAAACTTATCCTAGTCTGACCAATCTTTGCTATATACCCACCACTCCATGTCATGGTGAGGGGCCATCATTTTTACCACTGCTCCTACCCCAGTCCCCCTTTGAGATTTTTTAATAAGGGTTGTTGATTTGGTTGTTTGGTATTTTAACCCTATAAGAGCTTTTCGGTCCTCCTCCTATCCAGAAATGTCAAATAACAACATTCCATTTGTGACGTCTCCATGATGTCATAGTTTGTTCTAAAAAATGCCCACATGGAAAACATTTTGGATGTAGCCAAAGCGAGAAATGTGGGTGATTTTTTGCCAGGTTTTACAGCTAATTTTTATGAAAACAAATATGTTTTCTTACACACTGAGTCAAATCTATTCGTCATCATTTGTTTTCCTTACATTCTCAGCTTTCAAATATATAATCACCATGGGCAACAATTGCACTGATTGTGACATGAACCAACCCAACACCAGGATGCTGTTCCTTCTTTGTGAAAATAGAAGCATCGATTCTGTAAGCTGAGGACTGCAGCTGGGAAGAATTCTGTGGAGAGCATTTGAATGCTTGAATTAGTGAGAGGTCAGTGGCATTGATCCCAGCAGTGGCGGCGCCAGACCTCTTTTTCTGGGGGCAAAAACGGAAAAAGGGGCAAAGTTAAATCTTGGGGGGCAAAGTGAAATTCTGGTGGGGGGGGCAAGTATCAAATATTTGGAGATTTTTAACCACAATTTTGTCTCAAAATCGCTGATTTTCCCCAAAATTTGGTGATTTTTGGCCCCAAATCGCAGAATTTTTCCAAAACTCTAGGGGCAGAAAAAAATTGGGGGGGTGGGGGCAAAAGCCCCCCATGCCCCCTTGGTTCCACCACTGATCCCCAGGCCCTAAAACTTAGTAACAGAGTGGGCTAGGGGCCGACCAGTAACCTCGTCAATCAAGACGATTAGTGGTGGCTTATTCTGGTTAATGTATCTATTTACAGCAATAACAGCACATTTTTGAAGAGTTCCCCCAATTTTCAATATTTGTGATTTGTGCACCATTGTGTTTAACTGTCCTAGTAATCTTACCTCGAGTGGGAATGCTCAAAATGGTGTATTTGTCATAAAAGAAGCAATTTTGTCATTATAATCTGGATTCCTGATTGTAAAATTTAATTGCTTTGTATTTAGTTTTTTTCTGCCATTTTTCCACTGCAGGGAAAACGGCTCACTGGCAATGGAAAACAATATTACTTGGTATGGCCAGTGGGACTTCATGAAACTTTGTATTTATTACCTCTATTGCACTTGGACGGCACTCTAGCCTGACTGCCCTGTGGACGTGTTTAGGGGTAAAACTAGTCTACTAAAACAAAGATGGCCACATAAAATTCTCATTTCCAAAGTTTGAGATGACGTGGCGTTTTTCGTTTGATGCAGTAAACATTTATGTATGTAATTCGAGGTGGGGCTATAGAAGGTCAATTTTTACAGATCACTTGAACACAGGCTCTTTGATGACTTTAATCACCCTGATCCTCCACTTTCAAAGAAAAAAATAAAAAAAATGGCGAAAAACCCAGGGTGCCTCATAAAAATCCAATGGCTGCCAAATGGTCAAAAATTTTATTTTTTGACTCATAACTCAATTAAGTTTTTTGGTTCAATTTTGCTTATTTTGGTGGAAATACCATGTTTTGGGGTATTAGGAATCATGCTATGCAACTTTCATCTCACCATAGCCCCTTCGTTTCTTAAAATGCATGGTAATTTGCTTAAAATGAGCTCCCCTGGGGCCTTTCCCATACAATTCGCATCCGATTGAATAATGGTGATTTAACGTTCAAAGTTTGTAGAGTTTTATTATGAACACATGCTGAGAGTTTATCCTTGCGTGGTGTTTGGGTTTTGCAATGTAGGCTATTAATGTCATAAAAATGCCTTCCACTGAAACCCACACGTAAGAAAGTTCTTTGACCCCTGTTATTCCAATAAGAGTGTTTTTGTCAAATGTTAATTGGGCCACAGGCAAATGGTAAGTGTTACACAGCTGTAATCTTCAGAAATGGTGAATCAACAATTCGGATGATGGCCCACCAGTTAACAATTTAAAACTTTTGATATGATAATGTACTTTTGGGAAGCTCCCTCGCTTCCAATTTTAGGCTAAAACTGCCATATTGAGAAAAAGAAAAGTTTGGTGGATAGAAACGGCAAGAAGATACGAAAACATGGCTATTAGCACAAAAATGAAGGTGAATAAACAAACGGCCTATCAATTATGGTCAAAGTTTATTTTTTTGGCCAATTTGGGCGGCATTTGGATTTTTCTTTGGTGCACCCTGGTTTTTCGTCACTTTTTAATTTTTCTTTTGAAAATGGGATAAGCATCACTAAGTCATCATTCTAGCCTGTGTTTGAAGTGATCTGAAAATATGACCCAAATATGACCCTCTATAGCCTACCTCTAATAGCATAACAGTGCAAAGGTTAAGAAAATTTTCAGATCCAGTATTTTAAAACAAAGTTGTGATTTTCTATATGAAGGATTTTGATTTGAGCTATTTCACTCAGTGATTAGTGTACTATATGGACAAGCATAATGTAGATGCAAAAAAAACACAATTTGTTGGAAAATTGAGAGTGCCCTTCTCAGAAAATTTGAGTCGGCCTTTCTTCAAAGAGATTTAAATAATATTGCACAGCTTTTACACCCAAATGCAAAATGACTGACTGAAATTGTTTCCATCTTCCATTTGTGTCTCTCTAACATAGGGAAAACCCAGCAGCTCTGAGGATATAACCAGTGGAAAACCACTCCGAGAAAGGATACCATGCCCTCTGGATCCCAAGCAGTATGTATATGCAGAGAAGTTTGATGTATAATGTATAAATATTAGCTACTAGGCTTTTTTAAACACTACTTGTGTGGAAACCATTTTTTGTGATTACCCAGCTTGTGGGTTGCGTATCTGATAGCCAATCTATCTTGATCTGGACCGGCCCAAGCTACACCCATCCAGCAAATTTCGTGACCGTACGACCCCTGGCCTCCGAGAAAAAGGGCAAACAGACAGACAGATGCACTGGCCTATTATAATATAGATCAGGGGCAGGAAAAGGGCCCAGTAGCAAAGTTGTTTGGGGCCCACTGTAGTGTTTGGTTAGAAAGCCATGGTTCATGGATTTTAAGATTTCAGGATAGGTCTTACACTCCATTACCAACAGTTTTACACAGTGAGAAGGTATCTGCCCAGAGGGTGTTTTGAACCAATCCCATAATGCATAGCAATGTGTCTATACTGTATTGTTCTAAACACATGTCAGTACTTAGGGATAAAAAGTGTTCCAAAAGTTTAAGAACCACAAGACATTTCATGATCATGCTTAAAATCCCTAAGTACTAAATGCTTTGTGGGCTAAAATGAGCGTAGAAGTCAGGTTATGTGTTAAGAATAGGATTTTTGTGAGATCACATGACCTTATTGAGGTGTAATTTCCAAAAAATGTTGCATTGTGGGATTGACTCAATACACCCTCTGGTGAGAAGGTATCTGCCTTCAGATACAATGTAAACAGGGTCATTCCATGCCAATTCAACAAATCGAGTACACCATCACCTCATGGATTTCTTTCTCTTTTGGTGTATTGAAAGATATTCATGAGAAACTAAAATCCTGAAAATTTGAGCTCTGTACCTCTTTTCGTTTTCACACTACAGCAATTTCAAATTTGAGGGGGGTCACCTCAAAAACATGTACCGGTGTAAAATTCAATATTCAGAGGGCCATAAGTAAAGAACTACACCCCTCAGATCCTTCAAACTTGGCATTCTGGATTACCTTTTGCTGCAAATTGCAAATATGTGAAGAGAAAAAATGCACCTTGCTCCAATGTAAAGTTACAGGGGGTCAAAATGGCTCAAAAACCACTCGGACCATACTTTGGGGGGGGGGGGCCATAAGTCAAAAAGTAAAAGTCTTATAACTTCCAAATTTGGGCTGGTGAAAGCTAATCTTGAATACTACCCTTGTGTACAATCTTATACTTATATCAGCGTTATTGGAAGAGATATAGCTGTCGCAAAAAGCAAAAAGTCCAATTTAACCTTGACTTGACCCCCCTAAAAATTAATGTCAGACATTTTGCACCAAATTCTTCTTGAAATATGGTTAAGGGGGCCCCCTGCTGAAGTTGTGTGCAAAGTTTCAACATGGTGTCTAACTGCCTTATATATGTAAACAGGCTTCAAAGAATCTAAACTTTAAAGTGATATCAGACAAAATTCCCATTGAAATGTACACAGAATTCTGAACTTTGCAACCTGGGTATTCGAGTGCAGTTTTAAGACTTTGAATCCAAGTTTGACCTTGTAGAACTCTAACAATGAAATTGAAATCAATATTATCACCTTGTTAGCACCTGATCTAGGTATGGACCAAATTTCAGCTTGGTGTCTTGTTTGGTAAGGAATTTATAATACTTTAATTATCCTAATTGAATTATATAGTAAACAGTGAACTGTGCAAGTTAATACCCAGTTTGCAAAGTTCAGGTTTCCTGTGTGTTTCAATGGGAATTCTTTCAAAACTGAATTACGTGAAGTAGGGCTTTTTGAAGACCAGTTACTTAAAGAAGACACTTAGACACCACAATGAAACTTTGCAAAAATATTAAGCAAGGACCCCCCTCAAACATATTTCAAGCAGAATTTGGTGCAGAATGTCTGACATTGGTTTTTAGGGGGCCAAGTCAAGGTCAAATTGGACTTTTACTTTTTGCGACAGCCATATCTCTTCCAACGAAGCTGATATAAGTATAAGATTGTACACAAGGGTAGTATTTAAGAATAGCTATTACCAGCCCAAATTTGGAAGTTATGTCACTTTTACTTTTTGACTTATGGCCCCCTAAAGTATGGTCTGAGTGGTTTTTGAGCCATTTTTGACCCCCTGTAATTTTAAATTGGGGCAGTGTGCATTTTTTCTGTTCACATATTTGCAATCTGCAACAAAAGGTTATCCAGAATGCCAAGTTTGAAGGATCTGAGGGGTGTAGTCCTTTACTTATGGTCCTCTGAATATTGAATTTCACACCGGTACATGTTTTTGAGGTGACCCCCTCAAATTTAAAATTGCTGTAGCGTGAAAACGAAAATAGGTACAGAGCTCAAATTTTCAGGATTTCAGTTTCTCATGAATATCTCTCAATACACCAAAAAAGAAAGAAATCCATGAGGTGATGGTGTACTCGATTTGTTGATTTGGCATGGAATGACCCAACAGATTTTTGTAATAAAAAAAGAAAAAGACAGTAGGGGACCCAAGAGCAGGGGACCATCTACCTAGATCTTTGATTGTATCACAATAAATTTCAATAATGGATGTTATACCTTTAATTTCCAGTACTGTATATGCAGATCAACTAAAGAAACATTTGAAGAAGTGTAATGCAAGAGAAAAAGATTTACCAGTAAGTAGTTTGTTCTTAAGAAGAATAATGTTCTTTACTTGAGAATAAAGGTATGATTTTGGGAACTGGTACTCTCTTTACGACGAATTGAAACCAAGGCGATACCATTATTTTAAGTGGAAGAACAAGGCCGGAGGCCGAGTTCTTCCACGCAAAAATATGGTATCGCCGGTTTCAATTTGTCGTAAAGAGAGTGCCAGTTCCCAAAATTAAACTGTTATTCTCTTTCTTAAACAGCTTTATAATTTAAGGTCATCTTTAACCCAATTTTGCGATACTTTGCGGCTTAAATACAACAAGAAAGGACTACCACCACTCAGTGACAACAATCGAACAACCCATTGAACGCAACGATCATAAGCAACGAGACGCAACGTTGGCAGGCGCCAGCAAACGTAGCAAAAGGTGGTATGACGCGAGCGCTTCAACCTAAAAACAATGTCAATATGCAGCGCGTACTACCTGGGTTCAATTGTCGAATTGAACCCGGGCATCAGCCAATGAAATTACTTACATTTTCACAGCTGTTTAAGAATGTTCTATTGATGCAAGTTGCTCAGTCTGCCAATTGGGCTGAATTGAATGTCAGAATTAGCAAAATGTCACAGTCCAACAATTAGCTAAGAGCATGTACTGCAAAGATATCTCAGAGATATAACATTTCCAGAAATTTCCGGATTTTTGGCCATAAATAAAAAAAAAATCCGGAAATGTAAAATTTTATTTTTTTTAAATTTTATTTTTTTTCAATTTCGGAGATCAAAGTGTTAATGATAAAGGTATAACTGCATCAAAAACACAAGTTTTAAGTACCAATTTGTTTTGGCGAAGGGGTCTTGTACCCCAAAATCGCATAAGAAAATATGCTCCCCAGAGCTTCACCCGATGCTATGCTAAAATTTTGCCTTCCCATTGGTTCAAATTTTGGATTTTCAGGAAATGGGACTACTCCTCTGTTACATCTCTGAGATATGTTCACATGATTTTTTGGCAGTTTCACATTAGTATTTGCCATCCCAACAAGACTGGGAACAAGACTAGGCTTTAAATCCCCAAATACAGAGATTCATTAATTCTTTAGGAACTTAACCACCTTACAGTGTTGCCAACAAATATTTCGGTTAGGTGCGGCATCGGAGGGCAAAAATTAGCCCAATTTTTACCGTAACCATTGGTTTCTATGGGACAAACAAATTACATCTACCCTCATCGATCAGCGCCTGCAGAAAATAGCACTTAGAGAGCACTTTTGACCTTCAAAAATAGGCCAATTTGGAAGGTAAAGCATGGTGTTGGT
>JAMKCH010054884.1:0-13510 GCA_023653785.1 Ophioderma brevispina | reverse complement strand
CCTTTTAACTGCTAACGGTTGAAAATAATTGACACTTCATTCAAAGAAAATTATGCTTAACGGATTTTTTGTTCAACCTTTCCTGATCCATCCCGTACATAGCATATACACAAATCAAGTCTTGCTCTGTGTAAGTTTTCCTCATCATGGCGCAGCGGTGTAAGCGATACACATTATTGATTTTACTTTTGAATAGTCGCTGTGGTCAGTTTCGAGTCCGGTGGGTGGCCCACCAACTTTCGGCATATGCGAGTATTACTTCTGGTGGTCATTCTCTTCAATTTTTGGTTTGGTAGGCTGTACAATGATGCTTCTCTGGGTTCTTTAACGGACTGATTTTTCCAGGAGTCTTTACCAGTTTAAAGGTTTCTGAGTGTTGCTGAGTGGCATCTTTATAAATTATAAGCTAGAAAATTACAGGTGGTTTTCCGTAATGGTACTGGCAATAGAATTGATACGTGTCTCTTGGTAAAATAACGTCTTAATGAATTCAAAACAGTAACTCATTCTTTTTCTTTTTAAAAACGTAAAATAACCGTGTATATTATCACAAAGGAACTAAAAATACATTTCCACAATTTTATGCCCCTTTTTATTTCTATTTTTGTGAAACAAGGCCTAAAATTGCAGAACCGTACAATCTGAATATCCTCAGCTCACTAATTTATAGAGAAAAATGTCAAAACCAGCACTGAACGTTTTAAGTATATAAGTATTAGAAAATATCAATTTTGCCAGCCCATGGAACTTTCAAGCTCTTCAGATTTTATTACATTGTTAGACACTAGACTACCAACAATTACCTTAATATAGACGAGAAAAAAAAACAATCGACTTTTGATACTTTAATATAACCAGTGTTTATCATACGTGAAACTTATAACTACTTATAGATTATAAATATCATTCAACCAGTGTGATTAATAAATATATTTAACAGTGTTCCATATTCCTAAACACTTGCTTTACTTACTAGTTAATAACACATCACGTTCCTGTCAACACGATACCTACAACGTATGTAATAATCACACACACTCACCTAAAGTGTATAATCTGTTCGCAGAAACAGGATTTTCTTGCAAATTGACCAACTTCTATTGCACAGCTATTTATGTTCACAAAATAAGAAATCTACATCTACCAAAAACGTTGGCAACGTAAAAAAACAACCAAAAGTACGAGCCATATAAAGTTTAATAACATCTAAAATAGCACCAAGTATACTCACGTGCGTCTGCCCCATTGGCAAACGTGGTCCCATTTTCTTTCTACAATGCAAAAGAAAAATGTCCCTTCCCAGATTGAGAGAGAAGGGAAACTAGCGTGAACGGTTCTCAACAAAGGATTCGGGAAAAGAAGAAATGGGACCAAGTTTGCCATGGGCAGACGCCACTTGAGTATACTTGGTAAATCTTTAGGATTTATAACTTTATATGGCTCGTAACTCTTTTTAAAAACTGATGTTTTTTACTTGACCAACGTTTTTTGGTAGATGCTCACTTACTGACTTGCCAATCAGCTCAAGCCATATCCAGTTGTAATGGAATATTCAATTTATGCTCAACTAGGACTTGCCCTCAGCTCAGCAATATCACAGTTGTATGGATAATCATTTATGCTCACTTACTGACTTGCCCATCAGCTCAAGCATATCACAGGTGTTACGAAATTCATTATGCTAATTACTGTCTTGCCCATTACAGCTCAAGCATATCACAGGTGTCAGGGTAATCCTTTTTATGTCCTTTTTTATTATCTTTGGACCCTCAGCTCAAGCATATCACAGTTGTCATAATATTCAGTTATGCTCATTTATGTCTGTTGCCCTCAAGCTCACGGCCTATCACAGTGTCATGCATATTCCTTTATGCTCATTTACTACTTACTGTCTTGCCCTCAGCTCAAGCTATCACCGTTGCCATGAGCTTCATTTATCTCATTTATGTCTTGCCCATCACTCAAGCAATCAAAGTTGTCATGAATATTCAGTTTGTGCTCACTGTCTTACCCACAGCTCAAGCCTATCACAGTTGTCATGAAAATTTATTGATGCTACACTTGCGACTCGCCCATCACGCAAGCAATCAGCAGTTGTCCATGAATATTCATTTATGCTCACTTATGGACTTGCCCTCAGCTCAAGCATATCACAGTTGTTTGAATATTCATTTATGCCTCAACTTATGGCCTTGCCATCAAGCTCAAGCATAACCAGTTGTCATGAATATTCATTTATGCTCACTTACGGCCTGTCTTCTTACCCACTACCATCCCCCACCCATACCAAGGCTTAATTAGCCTTCAGTATTTATAATCCCTACCTTGCTCCAGCTTCCTTTTCATGACTCTCTTCAGTGGAATCTCTTTGAAGCAGCTCACCATAATTCTCAGATCTTCACTTGCATTTGCCAACAGCTTCCTTAACTTCTGTCATTTCTATCTCCAACTCTCGAATTTGTTCGTACAGGCTGCTGCCTTTGAAGTAAATTAGAATTATTATATTGTCAGATTTCAATTTCAATGTTGGCAGTTTTAAAAGTTACAAAAATCACTCCAGATCCTCACTATTTCACAATCTCCTCTCCCTCCCATTCCCCCTGCACCCCTCCCCATCTCTTTTTCACTCCATCCTTATTTTCCTTCCCAGCACTCCCTCGTCTCTCTCTTTCTTTCTTCTTTCCTTCCTCTAACAAAAAAAATATGAAGCACAACAAATTTTATTTCACTGTCTGGTGCATTATGCCAAAGAAGTCAGTTTGCCGTAACCGTCCAAACACTCGAAAAACCTGCCGGGAACCAAAGAATTAGCATTCTTGCCAACACTTCCGATGCGGCAACGTTAAACAGAATAAAACCGTATGTTAAAAGATTGCCGAACTTAAGGGGGGCCAGAATGCTTAAATTATTGCCACCTAGCCGGCCCAAAATGTTGTATGTAAAGTAGCAGAAAAAAATACTGCAAGTACACTTACATCATCCCCTGGCAAGAGGCAGTCTGGAACATGACCTCAGATGACCTTTTTGATCCTTGGTCCATGACCTTTGACATCACCCACACATGAACGAACCCCTATTGCACCTTAACCCCAATTCTAATATACTATTGGATGATTTGATAGGATACAATAATTTATCGGTCAAGCTACGAGTTTTGAAGATATGTGCGAGTCGCGGAGCGCCGAGCGCAATATTTTCAACTCATATCGAGACTGATAAATTCTTCTATCCTGCGTAAAAATCATCCAATATTATCATTCTTATGGTGTTCAGAATCTGAACTTGAACCTAACTAGTGAAGCAGCAGGCTTGACAAAGTGTAGAGTCACTACCTATAACAATAGTGAAACACAATATAGAATAACATGAACCATATACACTGGAAAAAAAACAAAGAAATAGAACCATAACCCAGGACCAGCAAAAGAAATGGAACCAGCAGACACCAGAACCACCAAAAAATAGAACTTGGAGTAATACCAGTAACCACCAAAGAAATGGAACCATAAGACACCCGAAACCACCAAAAAATACAAACAGACAGAAAACCCAAATAATGACACCCCCCAAAAATGGAACACCCTAGACTACGTTCAGCCAATCAGGTATCCTCTCAGAAAAACTCTGGTCTCTTAAAACTCATGTCAATGGTCTCAAAAACTAATGTCACCGTCTCACGTGATGGTTTTTGTCCATTAAAGCTGTGTACAAAGGTATAGGATGAAAGATTCTGAAACATAATAACGGTTCGAAGGAGATGTGAAAAACGAAAACCTAACCAAACTGGAACACACACGCATACACACAAATACATACACATACGGACATGCGCGCTATCGCACAATCCCCTAGGCTTTTCAGCCAGGGGGATAAAAATCTGCACTAACCAAACACCATGATTTATAATTAACAATTCAAATTGTCAATTCAAAAAAGTCAAAATCCGACCAAAACTACCCACTCTATATCTTTCTCCTGTTGACAGCAAACAAAATGTTTAGCCTAATGAAACCAAGACTTCATACCTTGATTCTTTCCAGTGCATCCTCCAGTGTCTTTGCTTATTGTGAAGATTCTCTCCAGTTGGCGTAACTCTGACAATAAATTTCGGAGTGAGTTCTGCAACTGCCAACATGGGCATCTTGATATGCTATGCTTGAAAGGTGAAGAGCAAATCTCAGGTGATGCATGCGAGGCCATGGCTTCCTAAACAAAACAACACAAACACCAGAGAAGTGTTAGGTCAAAACAGCAAGAACATTACTAACATTTTTTATTTCATCAAGGGGCATTCATGATTCTGCCTCATCCACCTGAACTACTTAAGAAGGGAAATTTTGGTATCATCTGAACCATTAAAGGTGCATTTCGTGATTCCAGCGCCCTCTGTTTATTCATGTTCACTAGATATTGTCCTTGAGAAAAAACTTATTCACCAAAATTTGAGTGATCCCCAAGCTTGGTTTTGTGTTATGAGCAAAAATGCTGTTTCCCACGGTCCCTAGGCCACTGTGCTGTAATATCTGTCCAGTTTATGGACAGAAAATAAAAACGAGAGCATCCAATGATGCATAAGACCCACTTGTATGGTGGAAATGCGAATGATCCATGAGAGACGCAATGCATGAGACACCAAAGACAAGTTATTGGTTGGCACCAGACTAGAAAAAAATTTTTTTTAACAAATAAGGATTCAAGATGGACCGTAAAATATGCTTTGCCAAAAATTAGGAAAATGTAGTGTAAGCCACAAAGGATTGAGTTCAACATGAACCCGAGGGTGCTCTTACTTCAATGGTGTAAAAAAAAATAAATTCTCTCATAATTGTTTTTGAAAATTACATAATGCCTCTTTATTCCAAGTATAATTTAAACCATTTTCAGAAAATCATATAATGCCACTTTTTAAATGGGAATGGCCCTTTAATGGTATATTGAGGATGACCGGTTATTGGTAAGTGGAGGAATATCCTTTTTATAATAGTAAATTGAGGAATGGTCCCTTTCATTGGTAAATGAAGGGAATGGAACTTTAATTTGAAATAAAATTGGCATGCCTTCCAAGGGAAATGAGGGAATGGCCCCTTTGGCAATGGAGGAATAGCCCTTAATTGGTTATGAGAGATGGCCTGAATGGCCCTTTAACTTGGTAAATGGAGGAATTACTTGGTAAATTGAGTAATGGAATTTCCCTTTTAAAAAGGTAAATAATGGTAGGAATGGCCTTTTAATAGATACAAGGCAGGCACCAGCTTTTGCGACCACCAAGAACTCTAAACCATAACTTATCAATAAACTTAGCCATATCGCACCAAACAGAGACTCTAAAACAATTCGTGGTGAACTCCATCCCCATAACTCTCACCCAAACCAAAAAAACCCATAACTCATCAATGAATGACACAACTCACAAAAAACACCTAAAAAATGCTGAACAGGTGAGAACTCCATCATAACCACCCAAATGACTTAAAACATAACTCATCAATGAACTCCATTCATAACCTCACTAACAAATAAACTCAACATAGTTGGTAACCGCTTTAGAAAGGGTTGGTTATAAACATTCTGAAAATTGGTAAAAGGGTGGGATACTGAATTTCATTGGTATAAAGGGTACTTTTGTAAAAAGGGTGGGTCCAGAAATAAAAAAGGGTGGGTTTTGATGGTTAATAAAATACAAACGCCTCTCTGTGGAATTGTTTGCCATGATGTATTCAATATGGGGAAAAAATCAAAATGTGTTTTCTGTAGACACATCAAGACAAAGCTAATGACTTCCAAGACCAACGATATTACTAAAAATTATGGATCTGGTTCAGAACCCACTGCACACCAAGTGTCACAGCCCATAAAGTAAAAGGGTGGGTTATTGAGTTCAGTATAAAGGGTGTTTTCATAAAAAGGGTGGTTTGAAAATAAAAAGGGTGGGTTACAAACACCACTGCCAACTATGTCTAAACACTCATTGATGGGCTCCATTTATAACTCACCAAAACATATCAAAAACTCTAAACCTAACTCATCGATGAACTCCATAACTCACCAAAAATTACTCCATTCCTAACTCACCAAAAATAACTCTAAGAAAATAACTCATCAATGAAAGCCATTCATAACTCACTAACAAATAACGCGTAAAACTCATTGACGGGCTCCATTTATAATCACCAAAAATAAAAAACTCTAAAAAATAAAAACTCATCAATGAACTCCATAACTCACCAAAAATAACTCGTAAAAACTTGAACATCTCGTTGGAGAACTCCATTCCTAACTCACCAGAATAACTCTAAGAACATAAACTCATAGAACTCAAATCAATAAATCGCCAAAAACGCAAAAACACCCATAAAACAACTCATCAATGACTCCAAACGTTTTGAAAATGCATAATGCCACTTTAATTCAATTTGAGGGTGTTTTCCTCAAATAATGCAAAAGTACATTCCCATAAGACGAGAGTCACACCTACAAACATGACGCCAGGAGGGGCACAGGACAGGCATAACGACATAGACACAATATGTACGGCACGCACGCACTCGCACGCACGCACACACGCACCAGAAAGGTTAGGGAGCAGTTTTTCCTGGAAATTCCAGACAGTTATTTTAAATTAAGAAATGTTTTTTACTGGGGTAGAGGATATTATACTATCTGACTTCAGCCTTCAGGACCAGAATAATAATGGAGTCACTAAAGTGTCCCAATCGATAGGGTGCTATTGAACTGTGGAAAAAACACAAAATGTAATTCTGAGGAAATATAAACCATTTTTTCAAAATGAATCATGTGCAGAAATTGTTACACCCATAGTCCATTGTAAAAATGTACTAGCAAATGCAAATGCTCATCTGACATGGGTCCTTGCAAGGTTGGGACCCTAATCAGTAAACAAACCACAATTGAAGCACAGAATTGACATAAAAAATAAGGTATAACATCAAGGCTACATAGCATCACGTGGTTGACTTTGTATCCGAACTGTTCATAGCATTTACAATAACACATCCAAAAAGGAGCTGTATGACACGTCACGAACCAAATTCAACTAATTTGTTTGTTTAGACCCTAAACTTGGCATTCACAACCTTATTGTCACCAACGAAAACGCTGCATTATTTCCCACGTCATCCAAAGTACACATGCCAAAATTAAAAGACAATACGATATAAGATAAACATGCAGTTACAAAAACCATTGGCTTCAAAACACAGTACTATAAACCCACGAACGTATTCGTGGGTCTAAAATTGCAAATTTCTACATACGACCGAATTTGACACGTAAGATTTGGATACAAGGGATTACAACGGCTAACAGTTCAGATTATATAAAAACTCAACTTTCTCGAGTTAAATCGGGGGGACGAGGTTGTGGTCACGAAATGCCCCTTAAAAGTGTAGTATGGCTGCTTCATCTTACATGCAGATAAGATCTACTTCAGAAGAAATTCAAAACCCCCTTTTTTTATCTGCCCTATCACTGAAATATATCTTCTAAATGGCAAGGACACCCTCTGTTTTGAATTCGTTAAAAGTTGCTCCAAGGATATAACTAACAATGATGGATCTGCGTCAGAACCCACTGCACACCAATTGTCAAGCTCATAAGTAAAAGGGTGGGGTTATTGAGTTCAGTAATAAAGGGTGTTTCATCAAAAGGTTGGTTTGAAAATAAAAGGGTGGGTTACAAACCACTCTGCCAACTACGTCTAAACACTCATTGATGGGCTCTCCATTTAATAACTCACCAAAACTATCAACAAAAACTCTAAAACCTAAACTCTCAACTCAGCGATGAACTCCATAACTCACCCAAAATTACTCCATCTAACTCACCAAAACAATCTAAAACATAACTCATCATGAACTCCATCATACCCTAACAAATAACGCTAAAACTCATTCACGGGCTCCATTTATAACTCACCAAAAATAAAAAAACCAAAACTAACTCCATCGATGAACTCTCCATAACTCACCCAAATAACTCGAAAACTCTGGACATAACTCGTTGATGAACTCCATTCCTAACTCACCACAATAACTCTAAACATAACCTCATCATGACTCAATCCATAACTCGCCTAAACAGCAAAAACACCATACACCAACCATCAATGACTCCATACTTTTTGAAAATTGCATGTGCCTTTAATTAATTCGATTTGAGGGTGTTTTTCCTAAAAGGATGCAAAAGTACCTTCCCATAACGAGAGTCACACCTACAACTACAACCCGAGAGACGGCACAACAGGCCTACAGACATAGACACACTATTGCACAGACACGCACGCGCCCGCAACGCACCCAACGCACACAGAAGGTAGTGGATCAGGGAAACTTCCAGACCTTTTATTTTTAAATTAAGAAATGATTTTTCCTGGGTAGAGATATTATACTCTCTGACTTCAGGATTGCAATAATTTAATTGAGCATTCACTAAGTGTCAATTCGATAGGGTGCATGCCCTGTTGGAAAAAACACCAAATTTACATTCTGAGGAAATATAAACCATTTTTCAAATTACTCATGTGCAGAAATTTACAAACCAACCCATAGTCCCTTGTAAACTAATGTACTAACAAATTGCAATGCCCTATCTGACATGTGGGTCCTTTTGCAAGGTTTGGAACCCTAATCAGTAAACAAAACAACAATTGCAAGCACCTGGATTGGACATAACTACGGTTACCCTCAAGCTATATAGCAGCTAACAGTGGGTGACTTTTGCTATTCCGAACTGCTTTCATAGCCATTTCCAATACACAACATCCAAAAGGAGCTGTATTAACACTCACGAACCAAATTCCAACTAATTATGTTTGTATTAGACCCTAACTTGAGCTTCACAACCTTATGGGAAATGTGTGTCACACAAAACGAAACAACATCATGCATTAATTTTTGTGCCAAACCATCACAGGCACGGGTCCAAGTACAGCATGGGGCAAAAAATGTTCACAGACACATGTAGAGACAGGTAAGGAGATGAATCACTAGACAGTTGGTTCACAACAAAGAAAACCTATGTCAGCTTCACAAACTCCCAGCACATTCTAACATCGCCACGAAGTCTGTACTTGTAAGAAGGAGCTAAAATTGAAATTTCTACAATACACCGGAATGTGCACGTAAGATTTGGTACAAGTGGATTACAAAGGCAACAGTTTTCAGATTTATAAAATCTCACTTTCTCGAGGTAAATCGGGGGGACGAGGTTGTGGATCACGAAATGCCCCTAATTAATTAAGTTTAGTATGGGCTGCTTCATTACATTCAGATTCAATCTACTTCAGAAGAAATTCATAACTTTTTTCTGCCATCATGAAATATATCCCTTTCTAAATGGAAGGACACCCCTGTTTTGCATCTGTTTAAAAGTTGTCCAAGGATATGTCTACAACAAGGCCTTTGACTATTCCGGTAATTACTTAGAATGCGTCATGAACACACGTATTTTTGCCGATTACCAATAACAAAGACGAGGCGTCTCGAACCACAAGTGTCGCCTGTTTGCGCGATCACTTGCTTATGATTAAGTTTTGGCAAATGAATATTTAGAAAGAGAACAAATGCACTGGAGAAGAAAGTGTTACAAAGGTCACATGGGTCACAAAGGTCACAGAGGTCCCAAGGTCACCCCACCCCACACACCCTTTCCCCGACGCACCCTTCCCCCACGCACCCTTCCCCCTCGCTACCCTTCCCCCGACTCACCCTTCACTCCGCACCCTTCCCCGAGCGCAACCCTCCCCCTCCCTTACCCCCCCCCCTCCCCTTCGGCATCCACACCCTGACCCTACCCCGGCACACAGATTTGTGAATGAGCCAAAGGTCACTTGAGTTCACAAAGGTCACATGAATCACCAATGCACAAGTCCTAAGTCACACGTCACAAGTTCCCCACGAGGTCACACGATCACACGAATACCAAGGTCACATACGTTCACCCCGCCCCGCGCCGACGCACTCCACCCTTCCCCAATGCACCGTGAGAGGTCGACGGGAAGTAAGGAGAAATGAACGGAATGGAGTGACGGAGAATTAGAGTGCTTGATATATAGACCCCAACCACACCACCCCCCCTCCCCCGCCGCGCTCTTCCCCCCCCCTATCCCTCCCAGACTCATAGCGGCAGGGCGGATAATAGTGCCCGATCACCGCCCCCCCTCCCTCGCTCCACCCTACTCCCCCCCTTCCCCATGAAGTCCCATCCCCCGCCCCGCCCCCTCGTTTTCTCCCCTCCCAACCCTCCCACACTCCCCCCGCACCCGGAGCCCTACCCCTTCCCTATGATTCACACACAAGATGTATCGGTATAGTATTTTTGCATGTACAAAGGATTCGTCATATCCGATTTACTGTTTCAGCGATAGATCAATTCACGCATATTTAATTAGCTGATTTACATACCTAAGCCCATGTCTCAGGAAGTTTAAAATGGCAAAGAAGAGGCGCACCATAATGGTTTTTCATGAGTGAAGGAATTTTGCATATCCGATTCCGTTTCAAAAATAGATTACGCTGATTTTTGCATATTATCAGCTCATTTGCATATGGTAATTTTCCAATAGGCCCAACACTAATCTAGTCAAGAACCTTTCCACCAAGTTACATCATTATTGCTTCACGGGGAAACTCAAGATAACTTGCACACAATCCTTGCGGGGAAAGGATTTATCATTTTGACCGGCCAATTAAAGCTAAGTAATATTCATGATAGTGGACAATAATGCAGCCATAAGCTACACATGATATTGAGGTACCTCACTCTATCACCCACCAAGTGTGAAGTAAATCGGATTAGCGTTAGCCAGCAGAGCATTTCAAAAAAGGTTAACCGAAATGTCCTGAAAATATGCAAATAGCTAATTAATATTCATAATATGCAAAATGCGCCAAACGCTTACACAAATATTGGCGGCACTCACTGTATCAGCCGATTCTAGTTTGGTAATAAAATTTGGATTGATTCACCCATTTTATTGCTCGAGCGTAATGGTGGCAAATATATGGCGAGACGCAGTCGAGCCCAATATTTTACACACTCATAGCGAGACCAATAAATATTGGGCGCAATCATCCAATTTTTAAAATCGAATTATCAGCGTGGATCCAATATTATCGTGTATCGGACACTTCAATGCATGATAAGAAGAAATCGGGGATTGCCGTTAGCCTGCAGACATTTTTAAAGGTTAACGGTCATCCGGACGGACATACGGACGGACGGACACACAAAACTTGGACTAGTATGTGCCCCATAACATTCGTTCAGCGACACAAAAACGTTGGAGAAAGTTGTTTTGTCCCCTACCAAGGGCAAAGTCCCATATGATAAATATTAGAACTATGCATTATGTACTGTATTACAAACGGCCCCATTTTATCTCAGCTCTGAACTACGCAAGCCCACCTATTTTGGACGCCATATGGAAAAGATGCAAAAAACATTGCGGCTGATCATTGCGACAATACCCTTTCTGACAAACCAAATGCTGACAAGTTCTTGAATGTCTCAGGAGCTTTTATATACAAGGGTCCTGTCAAATCACGATGAAGTGTATTTTCCATGCTGTTAGGTTTACGTAGTATGGTTCGGGCCGGTATATTTACTAGTTTTCCCAGTCTGCGCAGTTCACTTGTTGAATCCAAAGGCCATCGGTAGTTTTCTCCCCCCCCCCCCCCCCCCCCTATCCTTTTAATTATCTATCTCTATGGTCTAAAACGGTATGGATACAGAGTCCTAGTCCAAACTAATATGCGGAGGGGGTGACATGCAGTTCGAGCAAAAATATTGATTACTGTTGAACTCTATCCCTGTGTTTGTTGTAAGGAAGGAGTATTGTGTGTGACAGAGGCAAAGTAGTTGAATGATGCACATTGGCAGTGACATGGGGTTTACACCCTGATTGTCAAACTAACCCACTTACCTTTCTCTTTGGTTCCACTAAGCCACCGATTATTATGAGATACACAATCCATGCTATACTGTGCCTGTTGTGGCCATATCTAAGTCATGATAGACCAAATTGTCATTGAATCACGCCCTCCTTCCTTGCTCCTAACCATCCTCTTCCTCATCATCATTTTTCTACAAATACAAAAATTGAACTATGCATTTTATGTGAAACAGGATGTTAAAATGCTTTCAAATAGAAATTTGAAGACAGCAATATTTAACCCCCCTTCCGATCTCAAAAGGCTCAAGGCGATAAAGTTGAATCTTCATGATTTGGAATCAGCAGGTCAATATTTGCTAGAACCATCCAAACATATTTGTGCATACTCTTGTGCGAGGTCAAATGCAAGATTCTATGGGTTTCTAACCGCTGGTCTACACATTGTAAAAATATATACTGTTAAAATTCTCTTCACAGTGATAAGTCATAATCATAAAACTAAATGTTGATATTTATAGCGTCTTTCACAATGGCAAGCGCTTATTTTATTCCGCTGCTACTAGAATATGTCAGCGCCTTACAAATGCCTAAGGCATACTCACACCTTTGCGCGGTGCTCAGTGGACAATGATTCCTAACAGCTCCCCTTTTGCACCTGGTGATGAAAGGCAGGGATGTAATTCCTTGCCCAAGTGCACAACACAATTGGCCTCAGTGGGACTCGAACCCAGGACCTTTGGGTCCCGAGTCGGTCGATGTATCCACTGGACCACGACCACATGTGGCCCTCTATACCATAGGTTACTGTTCAACGGCTGGGTCAGCACACCGGTTTCAAACAGTCATTAAATTTGATGCGATCATTTTGAAATCGTGGTTCCAGATCTGGTTGCCGTGCGCCATTTGGCCGGGCACATGTATCGATTCTGACATCACACTGGCATAGCGTATACCTCCCCACTTATGACATCAAATAGTTTCACTCATAATCAGATTGATAAGTTGGTTAAGACTTTTTTAAAAATTTCAACAAAGACAGACCATGGAAACATCTGGGTATAAGTTATTATGCTTTTAGATTTTGTTTTGGCTTATTGTGAAGCAAGTTTCAGCTGCCACTCTAAAAATTTGTTAATTTTTTAATTTGAATTTCAAAATGCCCGTTTTTGGTTTTTTGGTTGATTGGTTGATTGTGTTATTTTGTGATCTACATTGCCTCCATAGCTGGCATACTATACTTGACCGCTACAGCGGACAGAATGCGTTTAAGCTGAACGACTGACTCACCCAGGCATCCTCAGAGGCGGCACCTAGGTAGGCAGCAAAAGAAAATGAGGAAGAAAATTATTTTTGGTTAATACGATATGGACAAGGCTGGGATGCACATTTTAGTTTCATGTATGCTACTAGTGATTTAGTAGTATTAGTAGTAAACCCAAAGTTTTAAATCCGGTTTTGTCCCCGCTAACGTTGGTGGCCGGATCACCTCACAATCACAGCAACACTGCTGTGTAGGATTTATTGGAGCAAAAAATAATTGACCGGATGCCCATTCCGGCGTCAATTTCTGGATGGCCTCCATTATCTCTCCAGAGCCTA